>JAFFST010048800.1:621320-631965 GCA_022414735.1 Noturus placidus
ATATATATATGTAGGTGTATGTGTGTGTGTGTGTATACATACATACATACACCTACACACATATTATACATATATAATGTGTGTAGGTGTATGTATGTATATATGTGTGTGTAGGTGTATGTATGTGTGTGTATATATATATATATATATATGTATGTATATATATAATGTGAGTAGGTGTATGCATGTGTGTGTGTGTATATATATATACATACATACATACACCTACACACATATTATACATATATAATGTGTGTAGGTGTATGTATGTATATATATGTGTAGGTGTATGTATGTGTATATATATATGTGTGTAGGTGTATGTATGTATGTGTGTGTGTGTGTGTGTATATATATATATATATATATATATATGTATGTATATATATAATGTGAGTAGGTGTATGCATGTGTGTGTGTGTATATATATATACATACATACATACACCTACACACATATTATACATATATAATGTGTGTAGGTGTATGTATGTATATGTATATATATATATATGTGTGTGTGTGTAGGTGTATGTATGTATATATATGTGTAGGTGTATGTATGTGTATATATATATACATAATACATTCATAACGTATGTACTGTGTTTATACAAGTGGTAAGGAGCTGTTTTGGATTCATTATCTGCCTAGGCTAGCTAGATTTTATGTAACAGAATGTGTTTTTGTTTTGGTCATAACTTAAATATGTTGGTATATCACTCTGTAAATAAATCTAAAGAAATCTTCCAAATGCTCATTAACGCTGTAGAACTGCGCTGATCAAAAATGGAGCAGAGTTTACAGTAAGTCATGTTTTAGTCTATTTATTTAACCCGACTAATTAATTCATGTAAATAAGTGGTTTCTGCATATGAAAACTATTCCATGAAATCCCGTGGTGTTGCTTTTGCGGTGATGATATGGAAAATATTAATGTTTGATACTATCTTTAAGGATATCAGCATACAGTGTTTAGTGTTTTTGCTTGAGTTGGTGGAACACATTTGAAGTGTTTCCACCCTTTTTCAATACAGGGGTTTGACACACTTTACAAATCACAGCCATTTGATTCACATATGATCTTCTGTATCTGATCCACTTCTATATTCTGGAGGAAGCTCCTTTTTTGGGGATTAATTCTTCTTCCTCGTTTAGGGTTTCAATAGTGTCTCATTCAAACTAGTTCTCGTTCTACGTGTGAGATGCCCATATTGCGATGCGCAACCACGTCAACAACTCTATCATCAATATCGCGGGATGACAAGTTCTTATCATAGACAGGAATTGTATCGGTATACCATGGACGATACAATATGGTACAGCCCTAATGGTATAATCATCATAAGTTGGCAATGTGGTCAAAAAATAATAATAATAATAACATAGAACAGTATGTATTTTTCTATTTGTTTTTTTTTTTTGTTATGTTTTGCAAATAAGTCCAGTAAAACAGTGGAGCAATATTATTAAAAGCTATAAATTCTATAAGGCAGTTATAGAAATTAAGGAGGGAAGTTACCAGTGGTACTTGCATGCGAAGGATGTTTTGTCCTCTGCAGTTAAGTTTTCATTTTCTTCTTTTTTTTAATTCATATTGTAGATATTTGCTCATATAATTCATGTTTTACTCCCTACAGGACTCACTCACTAGCAACTTACTCCGTCTCATTCAAACAATGCAACCACCTGCTAAAGCATCCGCTAGTAAAGGTAAATAGTCCACTGGCATGTGCTTAGTATGAAAACTATCAATTTCCAAAGACAATTTTTTTTATTATTATTATTTTTATCTTTCTTTTTTTACTATCGTTTTGCCTGTTGATCATTTCTGCAGGGAGTGAGCCTGTTGTCAAATCGAGTGAAAAAGACCGGTTAAAGGAGTTGTTTCCTGCTTTGTGCAGAGCTGACAATCCCAACACCAGAGTGAGTCCTTCTTGCTTGCTTTCCTTTTGTATGCATTTGTTTATAAAACAAAACAATACTATTTTTAAAATAAAATAAAGTGCTCATGAGAACATGTGTTCTTCATTGCCCAGTCCATGCTAGATGAAGACGATGTAAAGGTTGCAGCTGATGCTATGAAAGAGCTGGAGATGTTTATGCCCAGTGTCAAGGCCACAGACTCTAAGAGCAGCAAACAGAGGTGTGATTCCTGCTACTCACTGCAGAAATTCAATGTAGATGAAACTGGTCTTTCTTGATCTTGTGTACTATTCTATTTGGTTTAATTTTACCAGTGAAGGTTTGGTAATGACTGAATAGGTCAGACATGGTAAAGTACAGTGGCCTCCACTAATATTGGCATCCTTTGTAAATATGAGCAAAGAAGCCTGTGGAAAAAATGTCTGTTATTTAACCTTTTGATCTTTTGTACAAAAAATCACACTGTTCTCATGGATATCAAATAATTGCAAACACAACACAGATTTATCAAAAAAAATTCTGTTAAATGTGTGGCACAATTATTGGCACCCTTTTAGTCAATACTTTGTGCTACCTCCCTTTGCCAAGGTAACAGCTCTGAGTCTTCTCCTGTAATACTTGATGAGGTTGGAGAATACATGGCAAAGGATTTGAGACCATTCATCCATACATAATCTCTCCAGATCCTTCAGATTTCAAGGTCCATGCTGGTGGACCACATTTTTTTCTATGGGTTTTAAGTCAGGGGACTGGGATGGCCATGGCAGGACCTTGATTTTGTGGTAAGTAAACAATTTTTGTGTAGATTTTGATGTATGTTTTGGATCATTGTCCCAGCCCCAAAACAATAAAAAGTCACCACCATCATATTGAACTGTGGGCATGTGCTCTAGAACCACCTCTGGTGTTTATTGCCCAAAAGCTCCGTTTTGGATTCCTCTGCCCATTGAAACCGGTCCCATTTGAAGTTCTAGTAGTGTCTGAAACCCTTCCAAACAACTTGTGGTGATTGGGGTGACTTCGGATATTAGTTTTGAATACTTTCTGATCCCAGGACACAACTAACTTCTGCAATTCTCCACCTGTGATCCGTGGAGATTTTTTGGCCACTCGAACCATCCTCTTTGCAGTGCATTGAGACGATATAGACACATGTCCAATTCCAGGTTGATTCATAACATTTCCAGTTGACTGGAACTAATTATTGTCCTGATGGTGGAAATGGGCATTTTCAATGCTTTTACTATATTCCTATAGCCACTTCCCATTTTGTGAAGCTCAACAACCTTTTGCTGTACATCACATAAATATTCCTTGGTCTATCCATTGTTATGAGTGACTAAGGGAATTTGACTCATATTTATACCCCTGCCAAAAAAGAAGTCATTGTTGAACAATTTCCTGTTCCTAGTCACCCATACTAAAAATATTTAAAATACCAATGGGAATATACTTCACATATATTTTTTTCATATGACTTCATGGGGTAGCAATAAATGTACCATGCCATAAATGAATAAATGTGCAATATTTACAGATTTTGTTTCTTTATAAGCCTGTGTTTTGTTTGATATCCATGAGAGCAGAGTACTTTTGTGAATTTTTTTGCACAAAGATCAAAAGCTTAAACAGTAAAGAGCATTTTTTTAAAGTCACCTTTGCTCATATTTACCAAGAGTGCCAATATTGGAGGCCACTGTATGTGTGATAATTTGCTCAGATTACAGCTGGTAGTTCAGATGTACAAGTACTGCTCTCAATAAAGCAACAGACTGCCATGTGTATCTTAATATTAATAGGTTATAATAATCTGTATTCAGACAAAAACTGAAAATAATTTGCTATCATGTGATAGTGTTTCAGTTTTCCAGTTTCCTGCTGATTAAAATCTTGGATGTTGTTGCCAATAGCTTAATTAAAGAACCTTCTCAAGTAAAACTAATCCAGCACAGAAAAGGGATTTAATGTATAATAGTATAATAATGGTATAATTAACCAATTGTTAATAATTAATTCAATTGTGAAAAGATTGACACATTTTGAATAAAATCAAAATCCGCACTGTTCAGATCTGATGGCAGCAGCAGCAAGAAGAGTCGAAGAAGTAGGAGCCGCAGCCGAAGTCGGGACAGAGACCGGGACAGGAAGAGACGCCACCGCTCTCGTTCTTGCTCTAGATCTCGCTCTCCTGACCGGGAGAGGAGGAAGCGCAGGAGTCGCTGGCATTCCCGCAGCAGATCCAGGAGTCCAGGCCGAGTAGACCGAGAGAAAGGTTCAGAACGCTGGAGGGACAAACATGTGGACCGGCCGCCCCCAGAGGAGCCTGCTGTAGGTGACATCTACAATGGCAAAGTCACCAGCATCATGCAGTTTGGTTGCTTTGTGCAGCTTGAAGGGTTGAGGTTAGTTCCGGTACTATGTTTCTTTCCCTTTTTGTCTGCATTTGATTCACTTTCTCCTTTGTGAAATCAGTTGAGACGAATGTACCCTTGCCTTAACTGAGTTTGGTCTTACGAGTGTTCTGTATTTGCATATAGTGAACTCGAGGCACTTTTTTTGTCATCTGTTTGATATACTTCTTTGTGGATATAGGAAACGTTGGGAGGGCTTGGTTCATATCTCTGAGCTTAGAAGAGAGGGCAGAGTGGCGAATGTGGCAGATGTGGTCAGCAAAGGTCAGAAGGTGAAGGTCAAGGTGTTGTCTTTCACAGGCTCTAAGACCAGCCTGAGCATGAAGGTAAGTTGGCAAACAGCTCATCCACTGTATGCATACACGGCACTCTAAACCCCTAGGTAATTACTCTAATACTTAATAAAAAATAAAACACATTCTGTCTCGTGGACACTACTCAAGTTTTAACAATTCCAAAATCTGTAGTTGTCCTGCTTATGTCAGTTATCTTCTCAACATAACACTGTGCCATAACACAATATGACTTTTTACCTGTAAGGATCCCGAACAAAGAGGTCCTATTCCCAAAATCCCATTGTTGCATAAAATGTCTACCGTTACATTTCCAAATTTTTTGCTGGCAACAGAAAAATCTGGGCTTGAAATGTGCAGTCTGCAATACTGAATGTGTGTACAGTTTTATTTATTTATTCACCTCAAATTGACCAACACAATTAATCACTTTGTAATAAGTAAATTGAATGCTCAAACTGACCATAGAAGGACATAATTAAATTGAGTATATGAAAGAGATTATGAAGTAAACACGAAGTATTGAAAAAGGTTACTCAAATTGTTCTTAGACAATCTTTCAATTATTAATTCTATAATGTCTATAATATTTAAATTTTTTAATTATAGTTCTATAATATTTTCTAGCTGTGCTTTAAACTTGATTTTCGGACATCAAAAACATGACATTTTATTCAGAAGCCGTCCACTAATACTTATATTTGTTTATGCATAAATGATAAAATAACAATTTCTATAAGGTGTGTGTATATAGGGTTAAATTCTAAATAAATATTTTTAAATTTAAAAAAATCGTAGAAATTTTTATTTAATTGCGAGTGGTAATGTTTAGAGGCATTTACATTAGCCTATCTTTAGCACTCCTCTGTTGTTTTTGTATGCAAGAGTGATGATGTTTGCTTTTACATGTGTCAGGATGTTGACCAGGAAACCGGTGAGGACTTGAATCCCAACAGAAGGAAGAATGTTGGTGGCGATGGTCCGGAGGAGTCAGCCATGAGGAATCCAGACAGGCCTACCAACCTCAACCTGGGTCACGCTCCTGAGGTGGAGGATGACACGCTAGAGCGCAAAAGACTGACCAAGATCTCTGATCCTGAGAAGTGGGAGATCAAACAAGTATGCTTCCCTGCACAACTGGTTTTTGGAAGAATTGCATTACTTCTACTTGTTTAGTCCTTTTTGAATTGGCCACCATGTGTACCAACAAATTCCTGTGTAATGACTTCTCCATTAGATGGCAGCATTGCTTTTACTAGTGAAAAATGTGCTGCTGCAATAAAGACCTGTTGAATGTTAATTGTGTGTAGATATTTATTTATTATTCATTCTTGTCTCCAGATGATTGCTGCCAATGTGCTGTCCAAAGAGGAATTTCCAGACTTTGATGAGGAAACGGGGATCCTGCCTAAAGTAGACGATGAAGAGGGTATGCTAAAGTGACTTGTGCTTTCTTGAACACGAGAGACCATTCGAATGTGTTGTTCTTGAGCACTACAACATGTATGTCCATTCAGTGTGTTTGACTTTCTCTAATTGTCCTCTCAGATGAGGACCTGGAGATCGAACTGGTGGAAGAGGAGCCACCTTTCCTGAGAGGACACACCAAACAGAGCATGGATATGAGCCCAGTGAAAATAGTGAAGGTCATTAAACATTCTGATTAGAAGATGTAAGGTGCCACAGGGTTGTGCCTGTAACTCATGGTCTGTTTGTTTTTAGAACCCTGATGGCTCGCTGTCTCAGGCAGCCATGATGCAGAGCGCACTGGCTAAAGAGAGGCGGGAAGTGAAGCAGGCTCAGCGTGAGGCTGAGATGGACTCCATTCCTATGGGCCTCAATAAGCACTGGGTGGACCCTCTACCTGACGGTATGATCGTGTTATTTTGAGAATTGTAGTCTGAATTATCAGTTGTAGCTTTAGGTAGAAGCCTGGAGTACTTGCTAGGTATTTCTAGGTGTAGTGCATAGTGTAACATCATTCAGGAGAGCTATACTAATCTCCAATCAAGACCTTCCTATGTAGGTGCTGCATCTAGAATGCTCTTTGCCAATTTGATTCTTCTCAAAGAATTAGTAACATTTCTGTGCAGTTACTGAGCTTAAAAGATGCAATGCAGGTTGCATAATTTTAAACACTGGCTCACCAAGCAGGAAAGGCTATTATATGACTAAACAGTGGGCTTGATGGCAATCTGATTTCCTGCAGCCTTTTAAAAGGGTGGATGAAGGCTGATCTGCAGTTATCTCTGATATCAATATGCCCTCTGGCCTGGCATGAGTCCATCCTGCTTGTTCCTATTTCAATAAGTGCACTCCTCTTTCCCTCCATGCTCTCCTCTCACCCTTATGTACATGCACACAGTTGATGGCAGGCAGATTGCCGCTAACATGCGGGGAATTGGCATGATGCCCAATGACATCCCAGAGTGGAAGAAGCACGCTTTTGGTGGCAACAAGGCTTCATATGGAAAAAAGACGCAGCTGTCCATCATCGAGCAGCGAGAGAGTCTGCCCATCTACAAGCTCAAAGAGCAGCTCGTTCAGGTCTGTGTTTTACATTCACGGTGCAGTTACTTAATTACTTAATTACGAACATGTGAGATCATTATGCTTTGGTGTTGTCCTATTGTTACAGGCTGTTCATGATAACCAGATCCTGATTGTGATTGGAGAGACAGGCTCAGGGAAGACCACACAAATCACTCAGTACCTGGCTGAGGCTGGATACACAGCACGTGGGAAGATTGGCTGCACACAGCCCAGAAGAGTGGCTGCCATGTCTGTGGCTAAGAGAGTGTCTGAAGAATATGGTTGTTGTTTGGGACAGGAGGTAAATAAAGTTGTATTACTAGTATACAGTTAGGATGTCCAACACACATACCTGCTGAATCCATTTGTTGCCTTTAGTTAGTTAAGTCTTGCACTGCATGGGATACTATCATAATCATAACCTCTTTTTTCCGGTTTTCTCAGGTGGGCTACACTATCCGTTTTGAGGACTGCACGAGTCCAGACACGGTCATCAAGTACATGACAGACGGTATGCTGCTGAGAGAGTGTCTGATTGACCCTGATCTGGGCCAGTATGCTATCATTATGCTGGATGAGGCTCACGAGAGGACCATCCACACCGACGTGCTCTTTGGTCTGCTCAAGAAGGTAGGGCCATCATGATATGCTAATGCATGTTGGAAAATAAAGGACTGGTTTATACTTTTTTAGAGCACTCTGTTGCCTGTAGAGCATACCTGTCCGTCCAATTAGTATACTGTAGCAAGATTGAGAGAACTTGGTTCTCCTGTTTTCTTAATAGTTGGCTAAAGAAAATGGTACCGAAGCATATACACCATGTAGTAAAACGCTTTATGTTAATGTGGCTACATTGATTTGATAAGGTTAGTTTAACTTTATCACATTGTTTTTGGGCTCTTCTTATGCAGACTGTACAGAAGCGCCCAGACATGAAGCTGATTGTGACTTCTGCTACACTGGATGCTGTGAAATTCTCCCAGTATTTCTACGAGGCCCCTATTTTCACCATCCCAGGTCGTACGTATCCAGTAGAGGTGCTGTACACCAAAGAGCCTGAGACAGATTACCTGGATGCCAGTCTGATCACAGTCATGCAGATCCACCTCACTGAGCCACCAGGTAAAGCAGCAGTATTTAATACTGAAAGATCAAAAATAATTGCACTAAATGTTCAGAATCTTATCTAGGAATGGTTCAGGTTGTGTAAAGCGACCTCCAGCAATCTGTCTTAACTGAATGATCAGTTGCATTGAATAGATATACACGGTGTTTCTTTTAAGAAGTCTAATGCTTGTTACTCTTATACAAGAAAAGTGTGTGCAAAGATCATCATCAAGGGGTCATGAGTAATAAGTAAACACAGATAGAGTTCCCAGGATGTAAACAATGACACTTTCTGATATAAGGGGTGTTGTAATAGAATATTTGATTATAATCTAATTATTCATAATCAAGTCATGTCAATAATTATCACATCAGTAACTTTTGTTTGAATCTGTAGGTGATATTCTGGTATTCTTGACGGGTCAAGAGGAGATCGACACAGCCTGTGAGATCCTGTATGAGCGAATGAAATCACTAGGTCCTGATGTGCCAGAGCTGATTATCCTACCTGTGTACTCTGCACTGCCCAGTGAGATGCAGACCAGGATTTTTGACCCAGCTCCACCTGGCAGCAGAAAGGTAGCAGCTTTTGTTCTGTCCTGTAGTGGCAGTGTACTGCAGCCTTGCAACCTATAACAATTATTTAACCAGGACTCTGTACTTCCCTTTTTTGTGTAGGTGGTCATTGCAACAAACATTGCTGAGACTTCTCTGACCATTGATGGAATCTACTATGTCGTGGATCCAGGTTTTGTCAAACAGAAAGTGTACAACTCAAAAACCGGCATTGACCAGCTTGTGGTGACTCCCATCTCTCAGGTACATACACACATGCATATTGCTGAAGACTAAAAAATGAAGTGCTATAGCTCTGTAAAGACTTAACTGTCTTTGTTGTGATGTTTTAGGCCCAGGCTAAGCAGCGAGCAGGCCGAGCAGGTAGGACAGGGCCTGGCAAGTGCTACAGACTGTACACAGAACGTGCATATAGAGATGAGATGCTCACCACCAATGTGCCTGAGATCCAAAGAACTAACCTGGCCAGCACTGTACTCTCCCTGAAGGTGTGTGGGTGGGTGTGGGTAAATAGTCTCACACTTCTTAACTTTTAATTCTAGAAAATATTGTATGTTTTTGTGCTGTTTTTGCTAACCAATTTTTGTCTCTGATTAGGCCATGGGAATTAATGACTTGTTATCCTTTGACTTCATGGACGCTCCTCCTATGGAGACGCTGATCACAGCAATGGAACAGCTGTACACGTTAGGAGCTCTGGACGATGAGGGACTACTCACTCGTCTCGGGCGCAGGGTATGACTTATTAAAGACTGTGTCTGTTTTGTTGTGTTTACAAGTATTGAAATGGTGCTTAAGTGCAATAGGATGAATGCTGCAGCATTTCCTCATTTCTGTTTATCTCAGATGGCTGAGTTTCCTCTAGAGCCCATGCTGTGTAAGATGCTCATCATGTCTGTCCACCTGGGCTGCAGTGAAGAGATGCTAACAATAGTGTCCATGCTCTCTGTGCAGAACGTCTTCTATAGGCCAAAGGTAACGCTCCTTGATCGCACTCACTCACACGGGTCATACCCATGGCCAGTGGTAATGTTCCTGTTTTCTTTTTTTAAATCCTCTCTCTAGTTGTTTTATCTCCACATTTATAATAATCATGCTTCAATATGTATTTCTAAATGTACAAAAGTGAAATAAATGTAAATATAGTGTAATTAACAGTGGCTACATAAGCTAAAGCTTTGTACTTCTAACTGCCAGTGGTAATGAAAATAACCTGGATAAAATCTTGTGCGTGTGAGCATGCATGCTAAACCATCAACCATCTTTCTTTTTCTACTGTATTGTCTCACACGTTTCTGATTACATCAACATTATAAACACTTTTGGCTATGGTCAGAGCTACAGAATTTGTGTCTTCCAAAAGTAGCTATAAGCCTTCAATCATCTCATCCTTTCAGACTCTGTTATTGTATGTTGTTTTTTGTTAGTTTTTTTTTTTTAATACACTAACAGCTCCTTCGTCTTCATAAACTCTATAGAACCCTTAGACACCTTTTTAGTTTTGATTCAGTCCTGCTATGTTAGCATTTCTAGCATTATTAGTGCTCATTCTCCCTGTGTGTTGGAAGCAGTGTTTCTTTAAATATTTGTATAGCTGACTAGCAGGCCTTTATTGGCTATGTGCCACTAGTATGGGTGAGAGGTGTGCACTCGCCATAGCACGCACTGTTGCTGAGTGTGCTTAATTGGCTGTCTCCATATCCCCTGCCGTCTAGACATAGACAAAGACTAGACATTGCTATTTGCCGCTAGTTTAATTAAGTAATGTGAGTAGGTGTATGTATGTGTGTGTGTGTGTGT
>JAFFST010048800.1:631985-663897 GCA_022414735.1 Noturus placidus
CCCAAATTAAAAAAATAAATAAATAAGGAGCAGGCCATTCAGGACCTTGCATTATCCAGGTGATTCTTTTCATCACTGCCTGTTAGGAGGTGTGAACCTGTTACGTACCTAGCTGTAGTTCCTCAAAGCCCTAATACTATGGTTTCAGTATGCACATGGTCAAGAAGGTATCCAGGTAATTACCGCCAGCCCTGATTATCTGGGGTTCACTGTTATTAGATATGGTCTGTATTCTAATCAGATACAGAAACGCCCTGAGAGAACAATAGTATTATGTTTCTAAATCAATACACATGGATGTTCTTCATCATCTCTATGCTGAATTTCAGGACAAACAGGCTCTAGCTGACCAGAAGAAGGCTAAGTTCCACCAGCCTGAGGGAGACCACCTCACTTTACTGGCTGTGTACAACTCTTGGAAGAACAACAAGTTCTCCAATCCCTGGTGCTACGAGAACTTCATCCAGGCTCGCTCATTACGCCGCGCACAGGATATCCGCAAGCAAATGCTGGGCATCATGGACCGGTAAGGAATTTTTATTAAGCTTATTTTACAGCTGGTCCAAAATATAATTTGCCTTTAGTTTACTCTGTGGGAATTTTAAGTGCATTAAAATGAGTAGGTTTTGAACAGGTACCTTCTCCCTCTCATTCTTTTAGACACAAGTTGGATGTGGTATCATGTGGTAAGGCCACAGTACGTGTTCAGAAGGCAATCTGCAGCGGTTTCTTTCGTAATGCTGCTAAGAAAGACCCTCAGGAAGGCTACAGGACACTCATAGACCAGCAGGTGGTTTACATTCACCCTTCGAGTGCCCTCTTCAACCGACAACCTGAGTGGTATGTCTGCATCAACAGCAACAGCTCATCAGCCTGTAGCATTGTGTTCTTTGTTCTTCTCTTTCCTTCTGTCCTCTGTGTAACATGCTTTTTTCATCTTCCTTCAGGGTGGTATATCATGAACTGGTGTTGACCACCAAAGAGTACATGCGAGAGGTGACGACAATCGATCCGCGTTGGCTGGTGGAGTTTGCACCGGCCTTCTTCAAAGTATCTGACCCGACTCGCCTCAGCAAGCAGAAGAAACAGCAGCGTCTTGAACCTCTATATAACCGTTACGAGGAACCCAATGCCTGGAGAATTTCCAGAGCTTTCCGCAGACGCTAGAATGCTCTTACAGTGTACCCACAGTCTAGTAGTGTCCTCTAATGCTGCTGGTGACACATTGAAAATATTGTGGACAGATCTTGAATCCTTTTTTTATATGTTCATTTGTAAGTAGTTATATTATTGGCATTTGGAACGCTCCTCCTTAAATCTCTAGCTGAATAACAAAGGGGACATTTTTGTCAGTTTAAAGACGAAATGTTTTCGAATGAATAAATGTGCAACTTTGTTGTGTATTTTTTGTTACTTATTTCCTGGCGTGACTTATTGCCATGTGCAAAGATTATATTTGGCTTTGCAGCTTGTATGCATTGAAAATAAACTTATTTAGTTTTAACAGGCGGTCAGTGATTAAACGTGGTAAAAAAAATTATTCAAACTCCTGATGGTGTTTTTGTCTCTCATTATCAGGATTTATGGTTGTTTAACCATTATGAACGATGATTAAATACAGGAATGAGTTCCCAACTTAATTTTGTTTCATAGCAGGAAGTGATTAGAAATGTGTACAAGCTTTTTATATTAATCCTCAACTGTATATTATTTTGGATCCTTCGTGTTGTGTAATAAACTTCGATCAGAAACGCCTGATCAGTTTCATTTCCTCTGTTTTATCCTAGTCTGAGAAATGGATTTTATTATTTGAAGTTTCCTCATAAACAGGAGTCCAAGCAGTGAAAACATATAAGTAACAAGAACAGCTAGCATCCACCACCTAAAATAAAACGTATCACTTAACTTGAAGATATCCTTGTAAAGCCAAGGGTTTATTTGTAAAGCCGTAGGGTTGGTGGTTTGAATCCCGGCCCGGGTGATCCCATGCCGAAGTGTCCTTGGGCAAGACACTGAACCCTAAGTTGCCCCCAATGGCAAGCTAGCACCTTGCATGGCAGCTCTGCTACCATTGGTGTGTGAATGTGCTCTCATTAGTAACTCGCTTGTAAATGTAAAAATGATATTTCTGTAAAGCTGCTTTGAGACAATGTACCATTGTAAAAAGCGCTATAGAAATTGATAAATTATTATTAATTATTATTTCAATAAAAGAAACCGACCAGGTGATGATTGATATGAATATATGAGCTTGTGAAAATATAAAACATTTAAAATGAAAACACTGGAGTATTGTTGATAAACATAATTGTAGTATTTATTTATAGTTTTATTCAGGTTATTTGGATTATAATGTTACTGCTTAGAGAAATGCCCTCCAGGACTCCAGGTCCAACACATCATTCAGGTCACAAGTCAAAGGTCATGAGTAGTCATGCGACATGAATATTTACATTCTGGAAGGCAATTCTAGTTTTAGTTGTCTATATCAAACAAGACATCAAGAGCAATGGGAAATATTCGCATGAAAGTGGCGTATTTAGTGAGGAGTTTATGCTGCTCACATTTTTGTGAGCTGATATATTAGAGGATTTGCAATATGGCTTGTTTACATATTAAGTTTGTTCATAAAAGAGCCCTTTGTGACTAATTGATCACTGGTTTCTTCCAGCAGGTTGCATACCTAAATCATACATAATCGCCTCACCTTTGTATCCTGAACACCTATATAACTGAGCTAATGTTCAATACCAAAGTGGGAAAACAGTCTCAGGGTATGGCAGGAATAATAACTGGGTCTTTTTATTAAGCACTTTGCTGAACCACAGGCACGTGTTTGTACTGAGTAGGCCGCAGAGATGAGAGGAGGTCCCTAATGATATTAATTTAAACAAACCAAGAAAGAACACCATAGCCTTATATATACAAGTGGATGGGGTTGACATGTGCAATAGGTGCATGGGGGAATATCAGGGCTGTAGGTGACATTAGTACATGTAGCCTTTGGAGTAGGGCTGAGGGCCCAAGTTGGTGGCAGCGGGATCAGAGGGGTAAGACACTCCTTCGTCCAAGTGAGACAGTGGCACCGTGTCTTCCTCATTGACATAACGCTCAAACTCGGCCTTCACGCTAGGCCGCTGATTGTCAGGGAATGCCAGGGAGATCAGTGCCTCAGGCTCACACACAAATTTGTAAACGTAGCGCTCGCCCGCCACCTGAACACAAGAACAACGTCGTGATTAGTTACATGATACTTTATACATATATAGGGAAATATGTAATAAAAATTGTTACTTTGGGTCCTACTTTTTGCATAATTCCTTTCTCATAATAGTAGCGTAGGGAACGACTCAGTTTGTCATAATTCATGGCTGGACGGTTCTTCTGCATCCCCCAGAGCCTGGCGACCTAAAATAAAGAGAAGCACAAATGAATGGTTTTACATGAGCTTTTACTGTGGGAAATTATTCACACATGTAGCTTTAAAGTTATTACAAACTTATATGTGCTCTGCCTTTTTTTTCTAATCATGAATGAAAATGGTATTGCAAATCAATAGTGAGAAGACAAGATTCAGCAGAGTATTGTCTCTCACTGCTAATTACTAGCTGTAAGGTTTTCACAGTAGTCTCAGTCTGTAGGAAGCACAGCTGAGTAGCAGCAACAAGTGAATGAACCAAGTGATCAAACAAGTGTTGATTAGTTCCAGTATTAACCACATTTCCAAGAAAAGCTACCACCACCACCACCCACACCTCATCCCAATGTTAACCATTCATTGTTGGATTTCTTATGAATCTGCATTTAAATGACATTTTCCTATACATCCATTTCTATAATGTTTAAACATTACACTGTTACAAGTATGCAATCCTAATGACACCCGCAACAACAAGTGCTGTGATATCATCCCATCACTAGAGGGCATTACTGACTGTGTCCTGTTTTAAACTCTATTTTTAAATGCCCATCTAAAGATGTTTGGACATTTCTATATGCTTCTTTTTTCCGTCACCATACTGACTTTTATTTTACCCAGAAATACGACATTGTTAGAGAGCCCTCACTTTCTCTGTACAACCTGACAAGCCAATGCAATACTGTAGCAGACTTAAGAATCTGTCAATTAACTCTCATACATTAGCAAAACATACTCTAAAGTCTTAACTGTTCAACGAATGCTACTCCAGACTTATGAGGCTGTCCCCGAGGTGCTTGTTTTGTCTCATTTCTATGAGAGCTCCCAGGTCTAATTGGCATAGTAATACCCCAGAACTAATGAATGATTAATGCAGTACAGTAGAGCTGGCCTGATGGAGGCATCTCTGTGTGGCCGTCTGCTGACTCATGCTATTTAGCCGTCTACTGATCACAGACAATGGGAGGTTAACATTCATGCCTCAACCACAACAGCTTGCTTTGACTTGGCCAAAGTGGAGGTCTGTAATATTTGGTAATGGAGCCACACTCCATTTTGTTTCCCTCTGTCGTTAAGTGAAGTAAATAATGCATAGCTGCTAATGGAGGCAGACTTTGCGTGGGTGGGTAGGCCCTGGGGAACAGCATGCTGAACACAGGAAAAATGTCTTCATTTTCAGATGAACAGCTGAAGTAAATTTACTTACTAACACAATATCTATAAGATGCGCATGAAGATTTCAGTGATAAATCATTTTTTTTTTTTTTAATTTAACAATATTTTAAAACCAACAATATTTAATAGACTTTTTTTTAAACCAAGGCAACTGAAGATGTTTGCATATTTTACTGCATCCAGTCCAGGAGTCTTGGCCTGTCACTCTGAGACATTGCGAAATAACAGTATCTGTACTAGGTCATATCATTAATTCATCTTCAGTCATTGCTTTATTCTATCAAGGGTCATGGTTGATCCAGAGCCAGTCCCAGGAACATTTGTTGTGAGGAGGGCACGTACCCTGGATGGAATACTATGTGCACGCATTCACACCTGGGGGCAATTTAGAGAAGTGAATCCACCTACAGGCATTTTTGTGGACAGTGAGAGGAAACTGGAGAACCCAGAGGAAACCTACACAGACAATATAGAGCTGTGAGGTGACAATGACTGGAGAACAATGTTTACATGGAGAACAATAATCCACTCTTAATCTAATTAAGACCATACTTTCATAAAGAAACTACCATGTAAACGCCAACGTTAATCTAATTAAGGTCATAATCTAATTAAGCTCTAATCAAATTAAGACAGGTGGAGTACTCCTATTTTAGTCGCATTATGGACGTGTCTTACAGACATGTAAACACCTTAATCAAATTACGAACGTATGAGAGTTTTCACCACATTTTGCGACAGGACACGATCACACACGGCAGTTTTACGGCGAACAAGAGAGTTCGGCCGCGTCCCAAACCGCATACTTTCCTACTATAGGCCTGTAGTGGGGAAAAATATATGTATATATATATGTACCTCGGCTACTATATATTAAAAAAAACACTCAAAACTGTATACGGTACCATAACGAAGACATATGTATGTTGATACGTGAAATTCTGGAGGGACACGTGATGCGGTGACGTAATGACACGGGTTCTTAATCTGATTATATTCTAAAACTTAAAACGGGTACATGACAGGAGTATTCTAAAAGTTACTCATGTAAACACCTTAATCACATTATTATCTTACTTAGATTAAGGTCAATAATTAGATTATTGCTGTCCATGTAAACGTAGTCAATGCTACACATTGCTCCATTTTGATGCCCCATAACTCAGATTGTTTACACCAAATCAAAGGCACAGGTGATCCAGCAAGCTGTCACCTCTTCTGGCTCGATGAGTTTGAACTCCATGCCACGACCGGTCCAGGCAATAAAGTGTGCATTGCCAGGATCATCCAAGAGAGCTACCAAAAACTGCCAGAGCTGCAGAGAGCCACGCCGCTGATAGGGGGCGCCATCACGAAACACACTGCTGCCCTCCTGTTTCACCTCACCTAAGTAAAGAGAGATATGATAATTAACCTAGTGGACAATGTTCCTTACTGGCCATCTATCACCATGTCTTTATATGCCTGGAGTTTTTTTTTTTTTTTAAATAAAATCTCACCTATAAAATTCTAGGATATTTATGAGGGCTTGTTCAGAATGAAAACTTATTTTTATTGATCAAATGATGTATTTTAATACCAAATGTAACATCTTCAGCATCTTCATCCTCTTCATTAACAAAGTAAAATTTGTATTAATAGATTTTCTTAAAAATAAACCACATAATCAACACAACGTGTTGTTTTTTTTTTTTTTTTTCAGCTAGACTTCTTTCAGATCTAATAACTATTGTATGCTAAGCACAATGTAGCCAGTCGTGATCATAAGAGTCCATTTTTACATTTAAAACAGTTCAGATGTCTAGAAAAGCTCCAGACAGGAAGGACAATACTGACAATTTTTGTTCCCATGGCACATTCACTTCTGCTTGATATTAATAATCCTGTGCTTAAGAAAATCAGACCATGAGAACTAAAGCTAAATGACAACTTGATGGTGCTTCTACCAGTTCAGCCAGTGAAATGATCTACAGCTATTTAAGACCCATCAATCACCCAGACCATGGGAACTGGCAGCTCTGTTTCCTTCAACAGGTCACAAGAGCCTAGGACATCATCAAGCATGAGAAACTATAGTGTGTGACCCAGCTCAAGATAACACAGACTGCTTATTGTGTAGGAGAGTATTGAATGCTTTTAAACAGTAGATGATGTTACAGAGAAAGAACTCAAATGATTCTTGTCAGTGTAAAGGGTTGTGCTTCCTTTCCCTTAGTATTAGGCTGCATTGTCTTCTACTGTGATGCAAATGTCAGTGATAGTGGGAAATGGAGAAGTTTTAAATTAATGTGGCGTGCATATGCTTGACTTACTTTCAAATTTCTCTGGAACAACGCGGGCATCACTTTCAAACATGTAGCCTAAAAACAGGACAAAGGAGAGTGTGATTTCACTAGATTGAGTAATGTTTTTGTAGCAGTTCAGGGTTGAAGACAGGCTAAACAGAACATGGTAAAATATTTAATGGCAGTCATTAGAAGAAACAATTTCTGTCTACCTTTAAAAAACACACAAGATAATGACATAATTGTATAGTTTCATAGCCATTCAACTACTACTGGGCATGTCAAAAGATGGAGCAATTACATTATCATCAGCTTTTAATGTACTAGGCTTTTAGGAAAGGAAGTGAGTAAATGTCTATAATTAATTCCGTATATAAATCCCTCATTACGGAGTTGCTTCGGACTGAAATGACTCAAAATGGTGCGACAAATGTTCTGGGTGAGCAAAGAAGTGGGTTATTTTTCTTTGCTGCAGGAAATATACTGGCCTTGTCCAGTAGTAATATTTACCCTGGACTTCATCAAGCAGCAGAGAGTCGTGTGCTGGTGCCAGTGGAAACACCGACCCGCTGACTTGGTTAGCCAATGACCACACAGCACTGGCCAATACCAGCCAACTATGACTGATGAGTGTGAGACACACACCTCCTAAACCTGAAATTTTGTCTGTGTCTTCAGTGAAGACAGGCACTAAAATTTTTCAAATAGTAAGCAGTGATGGCCATACATTACCTTCGTTGTTGTGCTGGGTACTGGGGTAGCCTTCATTGTGATGGTACATGGAGGTGCAACCAGGCACATCTGTAAGGCATATCAAAGGTTCATGGCCTTGAATTACAACCTTAAGCCTCATATTGCTCATCTCAAAATAAAATCTGCACCCATATAATTCTGTTGGAATGAGATTTGTGAATCTGCTGAAGCGATAACATCCATCACTGAATGCATCAAGGAAAAAGGCTAGATTTATCATATCACCTGTCAACCATGATCTTTCAAAGACATGACCAAAACAGAAGTATAATGACACATCATTATCATTTTTATTATTGTTGTTGTTATTATGGCAATTGATTTCCTCCCAAGCTTAGAGCCTATTAAACCACTAAACAATCAAAACAAGCTCTGTCTCTGTCTCAGCATGAGTAAATAAGTACTAGGGAGGGTGTAAGGTGGAGCAGCCTTGCGTCTATATAGTTACTCATGCCTGGGGAATGCAGTGGCACAGGCCAAGATAAGATGTCACAGGGGAAAACAGAGTTCTTGCTTCAGAGATTAAAGAGCTATGTCTATTGTGAAGCTAGGAGCTTTTCTACTGTGTATGCTCCTCTGTTGCTTTCTTCATTTGAATGAATGCTATATGAGAATATTTATCATATTGAGGAGAGCTTTCTGATAGTTTGAAGACAAATTTAGGAAATTAGAGAGTTTTACCCACTCCTCTTGGGCAGTTATGGGTACAACAGCTGGCTAGATCAGGGCTAGTATTTCTACTGATAAACTGTGTGGCATCATCCTAGATAGCACATAATATGCATGGATAAACATCTTCCTTTGACAGAATTCTTAAATTTCAAATCATGACATTCATTCAAATCATAATCATAAATTAATTCTCAAAATTGGAAACATTAGTTATTGTTAGAGTTATGACTGTAACTGTTTGTTTGAATGCACCCTGTGGTGTTCTGGAGAAGAACAAAGAAGCTAAAACACCTCTGGTTGTGATCTGTCCCCAATGAGTGTATGGCCATGCAGTGTCAGTGACACAGCACAGAGACTGCACTGGCTTACGTGGTGCAGTAAATGCTAAAACTGCATGTGGATGGTCTACTTTTTCCTGCATCTACCTCACTCTGCCCTGCCCCCTGGCCTCATACTCATGCCCCCTTCCCACCACCACTGCAGCTCACATTACCACCGCTACGCTTGTTTTTCCATTATGAGTTCATCTGCCTGCAGAAAAAGGAAGCTGCTGCTGCAACCTAACACCCTGAAGCACTCCAATGGGGATTCTAGTCTTTCCAGTGCCCTCCATTTTCTCAATGAAATTCCTATGCCTTACTGCCTTTCACAAAGTTGAGGAGAGGCGGCGTGGTGAAAAGACAGAGATGAAAATAAATAGAAAAATACCTTTACAAAATATCATGGATGTGGAAAAGAGAAATAATAAAAAAAAGATACACAGAGAAAAGGGGGAAATGCTTTGAATTAATTTCTTACAGTAGTGGCCTCAAACATCTTTACTCTTAGAGAGCGATGAGATACACGATCCTTTTAATGGATCTCAGCATGGTAAGGTTAATGCATGACTAATACTTAGTTAAGGCTTCCTGGTCCTTTTGCTTTTCTTCCAGTAATGTGTTTTGTGAGTTATACCCATGCTGTACCACATGATACACTCACCAGGCTCATAAGTGTAGTCAGTGGGTTCCTGCTTGACCATCATATGGGCTGGAGGGAACCTCTGAGGGGCCACTGTGCCCATGTGGGCAGCTCGCTCGTACAGTGGGTCCAAAAATTCCTGCTTGAAGCTCTGCTGGAGGTAGGGCATACAGGGGTCTGAGTGCTGTCTGTGGTACCCACTGTTAGCCCCAGTGCCTGCACTTCCTGCAGGGGTAGAGGGCATACGCTGCAGAGTTTGACCTGGATGTCCGAATGAGGCACACATCTCCCCTGAGCCTGTTGGAAAGCTGGAGCTAGAACGAGTAAACAAAGGCAAATCTTGAGCCATACGTATATGGAGCAATTGGATTAAAACTATAAATATCTCAAGCCATTGTTATAAGAGGTCCAAAAACAGTTCTACTGACTGGTGTAGTTTTTCAATTATATCACAATATCACAATTCGCTTAACAAAAAATTATAATTCACATATTCTGGAATTTGAACACAAAATCTTAGCTGTTGCACTATCACCACCCAACAGAGGTAGTTAGTAGTGCTTTGGCACCAGACAGTGTTGTATAGTACAGCTATTCATCAAAATCCACCAGTATCCATACCCTGCTCAAGTAACTATGTCTTTCCCCAAAACAATAACATATCAATTTAGGTGACGTTCTTTTAAATTGTCAGATAAGGATATTATTCATGGAAAGCTAGTGTTCCATAACACAAAACATTAGTGATTGTCATAAAATAGAGGACCTTTAAGATATGAGGTTTATTTGGTTTTATTTGACCACGCATAAAGAAATTGACCAAAATGCTGTTGGTGTTACCTGGGATTTATGGGGTAAGTCTGACCATGGCTGGGGTGTGACTGACTGGCAGAGGGAGAGTTCATGTACCCCGTTTCAGGTCGGGTGCCCACCAGTGGTTTTGGGGAGTAATGCTGCATGGGGGACATGGGAGTCCCAGGGCAGGAGCTTTTGGGTCCTGCTGCTGATGTTGCTGCTGCTCTCTTCTGTTCATAGGCACTATTAAGAATCGCAGCATCACACACCATCCAAACACGTCAATACAATACAATAACCTATTTGAAAGTGAACTTCCTATAGCACAGTCTTAACATGTGAATGCCTGCTGACCTGGCATAAAGGCACTGCTCTCCACTGGGATAGCTAAAGCTCTGCTTGTGACTGCAGGACTGGCTGGGGTCTGAGCCTGGGCTCTGAGGCTCCTTCTTAATCTTCACCGGTGGGCTGTGGAATGCCACTGCTGTAACATAGACAAACAGGTTCATTAATATAGACACATTCCTTCTCAGTCCTCTTAAGCTCAAGGAGCAGCCCTGAGATAAATACTTTTGCCTGCACTGGAAATACCAGATTAGTTCAATGACTCCCCAGACCAAAACAGGACTGGAGACATGTGACACACATACATGTGCTCAAAATTCTGTTTAGTTGCTGCTTAGGTCGTCATTCCTATATCACAGTACACACATAGACACGGAAAACACTTTTGGCACTCCTTGTGTTGAGTAACACATTCATCTTCTAACTACTACTTCTGACACAACACAGCTCAGTCGGTAGAGCGGGTTGTCCACTAATCGTGGGGTTGGCGGTTCGAATCCCGGCCCGGTTGATCCCATGCCGAAGTGTCCTTGGGCAAGACACTGAACCCTAAGTTGCCCCCAATGGCAAGCTAGCACCTTGCATGGCAGCTCTGCTACCATTGGTGTGTGAGTGTGCTCTCATTTGTAAGTCGCTTGTAAATGTAAAAAAATTATATTTCTGTAAAGCTGCTTTGAGACAATGTCCATTGTAAAAAGTGCTATACAAATTGATTATTTATTATAATTATTATTATTACTTCATAAATATTCACTGTCCTCACAAAACTCCAGTAATGGACAGAATTCGTGTGTCTGCCTTTTATTAATGGTTATAACATTGAAAATCAGGTGCATCATCACCTGTTTTCAGAATGTATGCTCAACCTAACAACAAACATTTTGCTCAAAACACTGGGTCTTTTATGCTTTTTAAGCAACACAACAAAAAATATATTTTAACAGCAAGAATACTGCTCTCATTAAAAAAAAAACAACACTTCCCTTGATTTTTTTAAAGCATCTTTTCATCACTTTTCCTTACTTGGTTTCTAAAAAAAACAGTCATCGTATCTCTGATGTGACTGATAACAAGAGTATGCAATGATTACCAATGGGTCGTCATGGAAATGAGCTGATTACATTTTTGTAAGGGTAGTGACACAAAGAACAATCACTGATTAAAATATTTTTATTATCATATCACTTAAATGAATTGTGTTTTTATTAAAGCAAATAAACTGCAGTGGTGCAGGATCCGCATAAATAATTCCCAGGCCTCAGGCTTTTCACATCTGAGATTCTGCAACGTAACATTTCACTCGACTAAACTAAAACTAAAAACTAAAACTAAAATGCAACTACAAACTTTGAATATCTGACTTCCAGCTTGAAACAACAAACTGAACTCTGAATTCCTGTTTGAAAAGTCATCAAGGTTTCCTCAACCCAAAGTTCAGCATGTGATGTCATATCAACATGGCTGCTCATAGCATCAGCTGTAAACACCTTATTTTTTACATTGGTTATATTGTAGTATATACTAGTATTGCTGTAGCTCAATCAGCATAGACATAATAGCCTGTTAAATCCATAGCACTGGTTATGCAGTTCACTGTTTTGAGGAAGTAAATATACATCATTTATCACAGTTAGCTTAGTAGATTTTTGCTAACAAAAGACAAGCATGTTTTTCCAACTTGGTAGCTCGAAAGCATGTAGGTCAAAATTGACATAATTCCAACATTAGTACTGCTTACATATGATGATATCATTGTAAAAAATGTTTAAAAAGTCAACACATTGGTGCTAAGGAGGGAGTTACTGAGACAATTTGTAATACTTCATTTTGGAGCTTGTCAAAGTATATCACTGATGACAAATTAATAATGTTAGGAACAGACCAAATTCCATTAAGTATACTTTTCATGGCCAGACCTAGCAGATAGCCATTGAAATCTGTATTTCCTTCCAAGAGTAACCTGTCCATCTTGTGTTAAAATACTCTTGTCAGTGGAATAGCCACTGAGCAGGCTCAGCATGCGTGAGGCCTGGGTCTGCACAGCAGCACTGCACTGCTGTTTATTATTGGAGTGGAGCAGACACCGCTCTCAGACTGTGCGGTACAGGATGTTTTTACTGGGATGCTCAGAGTAAACAGCAGCAGTTGTGCTCCTCCAGCTGAGCCCCAGCCTGTGTTTATAGTTGTTTATGTGTTGATTGTCGTGGGCGCAGACCTGACCGAACAGGCACGGCTCAGGTAATTACACATTACCACTAACGGACAGAAAGAGGAAGCGCGAAAAGGCCTATTCTTACTATAATACTGCAGCAAAATTAACAGCCCTCCCACATGCATCAGACAGAGAGAGTGAAAGAGAGAGAGAGAGAGAGAGAGAGAGAGATGGGTGATTGGAGATAAATGAGTGCCATCTCCCTATTTTCCCATGCTGGCCAGGGTGACGAGGAAATGTTGGCTTAGGATAGAGCTCAGAATGGATTACAGAGTATTTAAGATGGCTTTTCAGACACGGATACAATGGGTTAAGCATTTTAATCCACTCAGCCCATAAAAATGTGCCATAAAGTCTACAACTTTCATAGGGCTAACATACCAAGAGACATATTCTGATAA
Organism: Noturus placidus; assembly: GCA_022414735.1. Taxonomy (NCBI): domain Eukaryota; kingdom Metazoa; phylum Chordata; class Actinopteri; order Siluriformes; family Ictaluridae; genus Noturus; species Noturus placidus. The sequence goes on from JAFFST010048800.1 coordinate 645,003, forward strand.
AAAATAAACTTACAAATATGCATAAAGGTATTTCAGCAGCGCTCAAAGCAGTTGAAATTTAGGATGAAACTTGTTCAGGATTTACCGTAAATTGTTTTTGCCCTGTTCTGAGCTATTGTGTACTCCTTTTTGGAAAAATCAGAAACATGTTTATACATAAAAAATGCATATAATTAAATTACATGCATCAGCTTACAATGAGAGTTATACTACATTTTGTACCTGTAAAATGTCAAACCGTGGCCGATTAATCTAAACAAGTGTCATGGTTGGATGAAATCCTCGAGAAAATATAACATTATCAAGATGTTTCCTGCTGCCATTAAACCTGCACTGAGTTTACAGACCAGTGGCAGAAGAGTAAACAGAGATGTGACACTAAAGGTACTTTGTGTTATACTTTTCCTGTCCTCTTTTGGTGGTAATTTGACGAAAGCAGCCAGTCTCTGGTTTCTCTCTTTTCGGTTCATTTAGAAGTTACATCACATTTCCTCAAATCCACTCATATTCCATGGGTTTTGTTTCTTGTAAGAGAGGAAGAAGGGTCATGAACTTGAATGCTGTGTGTGACATCTGTCTCAGGTGTTTAGATATTTTTGATTTGATTTGCTGCAGGCAAATTTTTCTCAAATACAAATAAAAATTTGAATCTTTTAAGTACATGGACAGCATTATTAGATATATTTTATTAATTACTCAGTTTCGATCTTCCGATTAAAGTTACAAACTCAACAGATGACATGACAATTTTGTCCTTACTTAGCATTGACACCACTCACCAAGAACCACACATATGTGTGAAAAACCAGTAGCATTGTGCGTAAATGACAAGAGTGTCTCACCGTTCAGAATGGCTCTAAAGAGGACCTGGACTTTACATATGTAAATAGCATGCTTCAGAGGAGAAGAACAGGGAGGTAAAGGGGGATGGTCATGGTTGAGTACTTTAGGAAGTGAGGATCATTATGGAAAGCCATTCAGACAACTCCCACCACAAACAAATCTTAGGACCTCGATACCCCCACTCCCACCCCAGACAAAAAGACAGCCACCAGCTGTGACAGATGGAGGCATCATTGGCTCCATGAAAAAGCCAATGAGGTTCTGACTTGTGGATTTGTCCCAACATGAATCCTATTACTTATTGAGCGTCCAAAAATCATACAATGTTTGGGCAGTTTTTGAAATTTGTATAGTAGCATCCTGGTGTATCATTCCCTTAGTGGGATGTATTTAGAAATTCTAAAACCATACTCTCGTTTATGGTAAGGTTGAAAAAGGATGGTAAACTCTAGAACTGTGCACTAAAACTTTTCTAAGCCAAAAATATTTTTCCTCTGTGCTGAACCTCAACACGAATGAAGATCTGGACAGTTTTAAAACATTGTATATTCATGTCAGGATTACGTCCTGCACATTTTCAGTTCATGACAGCTGCAGATGAGGCTAACTCCTAAATAGCTCAACAGGTACAGTGATTCACCGATTATGATACGTTTATATCACAGGGACTATAAACACACAGCAGTGCACAGAGCACGGGCCAGAACATGTGACAGCTGCAGGCTGTAATTTGTTACAGTGAAGGAGCCTGAAAAAAACAAGAGCAAATGAATAAGTAAACATGATGTTTGATAAGATATAATTCAGTCCAGCATTTGTAATGGACTGTGACTTTGTGTTTGAACCAATATTCGGAGAGTGAATATTCCTTTCCCCATGTTGCTGTGTTTGAGGTATTGTTATGATACAGCCATTAGTCTGAGGTGACAGACTGGCTGGTTAAGATATCTGTCTTGTACCCCAATGGGCAGCTCTAGTTGACAGTGATGAATCAATGAAACCGACCAGGCTACTAAATGTGACAGAAGGACGTTAAATGATAAAATGGAGGTATTGATTTTTGGTATCCCACTTAAAACAGTGACCCATCTCTCTGGAAACAGTGGCTGTCAAAGCCTATACACCAGGCTGTGAATATAATGGTGATCTGAGAGTGTTACGGGTGACAATCACAGCTGTCACAACTTGTCAAGGCAAAACACTTTCAATGGAAAGACAGCAAATTGCCAAGATGAGGGTTTAGATATGAATAGAAGATTTGAAGCATATTGTTCATCATGCTTTTCATTAGATTGGTGCTTGAGAAATACTTCAAATATGAGTCAAGCACTGGCAGAAAAACCCTATTTCTAAATTGGGGTCTGGAAACCTTGTTTTATTTTACTTAGGTTTTTTTGTGTATGCATTCTGTTTTTGTACGTAACTCAATCTTCAACAACACAATCAGTGGAAAAGTCGAGTAAAGAAAGAGGCACGAAGAAAATGAGTGGGCTTCAGAGCTTTTAGGGAAACAAGTCTGCCATTTCCACAGAGCACAGGAACATGTGCTGGACATGTGGTGCTCAGGTCAACAAGCGGAAAGAGAGCTCATCTCTCAGTCAGAGAGAGCAAAGATCTGGCTCACCTTTAAATTGTACACTGTTTTTTTCTCCCCCACAAGATTTGTATATCACTTTCAGTGGTCTGCTGATATTGAGGTTCTCACTGAGAACACTAGCATATTGTATATACCATGTGCTATTTATATGATTGCAGAAAAAAATGACTGTAGTAGCAAAAATCAGCATCGACACGTCTTTTACTTTATGAACTCAGTTTTCTTCATTGGTAACAATGTTCATGAGTTACTGTCACAAACAAAGTGTTAAAGTAAATTGATGCAATGTCACAGCAATTGTGTAGCCATGGATTTAACAGTCACTGTTTGCATGTGACGAGAGTGATGCATGTTGCCAAACTCAACAGTTTCACTTCCCTTTACAGAGGATGAATGAGCCAGATGGACTTAGTTTACTAGAATACAGAACTTTTTCCACCTCATATGTACTCATTAAGATATGAATAAAAATAAACATGGGAAAATGTTTAACCTTTTAGAAGAATACTAAGATTAACAGAAAAAAACAGGAACCAGAAAGGTTAGTGTTGAATGATGCAATCTTACATAACATGGGTGTTGTAATGGATGAGTGTGTGTGTGTGTGTGTGTGTGTGTGTGTGTGTGTGTGTGTGTGAGAGAGAGAGAGAAATAGAGAGAGAGAGAGTGCAAGAAATAGAATGTGTGAAGGTATATGTAGAAGGAGTAATTAATCTCCCTTCCCCCTATCCCAAAGCTGTCCTCTTTAAATGTTTAATGCACTTATTGATTTCTCTCTCATTGCAGAAATTATATAATGAACCACATGGTAGAGATATCCTTCAGAGCAGTGATGTGCGGCAGGGAAAAATGGTCTCCTTATCTGCTGAAAGAGATAACACATGCCCATCGAATTCCTGTCAAACTCATGAGAAATACATTTCTACCAAGACCCTGCTCACTCTCTCTTCCAGTCGGGTTTTTAGTCTTAATTCAAATAGTTTGCATAACAGAGACACTGAGCCTGATTCCTGCTGTCGCTCATCTACACTTAGGATCGACTGATCCATCAATGCTTTTCCAATATATGACCTGGCCTGTGTCAGCAGAAACATGCAGGCCTGCCTAAATAAATGGGAAGGACAAAAAAAGAGTCAGAGGAAGTATCCCATCTGGATTTTAACACACTTTAACAAAGCCTGTCCATCTTCTGCATTAATATGACCTGACAAAACACAGAAATACAGCTTCCAAATGGTGGTCATGACAGTGGTTTAATTCCCCAGCAAAGGCCTCCTGTTCTCCTCACTCCTCTCCTGTGTTGTTAGATATACGGCCGCCTTGTTATCATTAGCACTCCCCCACCATTTCTTTCAGCAGCAGAAAGGAGGGGAACAGGAGGGGGTGAGCAGTGAGCAGACTACGTCCTGGGCTGGTTTGGGGTTTGCATTCTCCTCGCTCTGTGCCATCCCTTCCTCCATCCCTCTCCTTCTGGCCCAGTGAACACACACACACACACACACACACACACACACACACACACACACACACCACTGTCCATTCAGCATACTATACCTCTGCTTGACTGAGCTTGAGAAGGATGTTCCAGCCAAAACTATGTCCACAACAGTTACAGGAAATATTTTTCATCTAAACATGGGGATTACAGTTTGTTACAGTTTACAGTTCCTAGTGTAAGCATTTTTTTTTAGATTTATAGATTCATTTAACTTTACATTATTGGCAAAAATAGTAACATATTAACATTTTAGTTACTTTTTAGTGTAAAACTAAAGGAAGGCAAAAGGAAAGAAGGTATAATGGAAAGCAGAAAGAAAGAAAGAAAGAAAGAAAGAAAGAAAGAAAGAAAGAAAGAAAGAAAGAAAGAAAGAAAGAAAGCATTACTTGCTTTCGGTCACTACTTATTTTTGGCAGCTGGATTCATGAATGGTGATCCCGATTTCCCTCAGTGTGCTGCCTCAGCCAGTCCACACAACCAGCTCATTCATACAAATGTGGCGCTTAAGCATGCATCGTGTGTGTGTTCGTGTGCCTGTAAATGAGTTGTTTCTCTGCAAAAAGTAAGGGAAGTGAGGGAGGGGGAGAAGGACCAGCCCTCTCTACGGGATCGGACGAGTGCTTTCTGCACATTTCTGCCAGTTGTGAGGATGTTTTTGCAGACTTGTTGCATAGCAGCTGTATTTTGGAAAGTTGAGCGCCTTCTAGCAGTACATTTTCTTAGAGGAGGAACCAGGGGATCGTACACAATGAAGATTCAGTGACATGGCCAATACTACTGGAGAGCAAACAAATGGCAACACAACTTTTATACTGTACAAAAAGCCACATTCAGAGAACTATGCTCACTGCACTGATCAAATTCTCACAGTCTTTCTCTCCATGGTTCCCTTTTGATCAAACTCCTTTCTTTGCAAATCTGGATTTATAGCCACAACTGCCTATATAATTACTCCAAGGCACAAAACCAAACAATCAGCCCACACAACAGTGCAATTGCAGGATTAGATCACATCTTGGAACATTCAGAGAGAGAGAGAGAGAGAAAGAGAGAGAGAGACAAAGAGAGAAAGAGAGAGAGAGACAGACAGAGAGAGAGAGAGAGAGAGAGAGAGAGAGGGAAGCAGGAGAGAGCAAAACAGATTTTCGCATTTCAACTTGGTAGAGAAACAGGAAAAGGGAGGGGTTAAAGCTCCATTCAGAAAAAGGAACCATGGGGGTGGAGCCTGCTGTAGGACATTTTCATGAATGGAGAATGTAGACTCTGACTGATAAGTTTTAAAGTCTTGTTTTTATAAGCGCCAGGGTTATATTACATAGTCCAAATAAAGGTAAAATATAACAACATTTTAAGAGTTAAAAACAAATATGACTATTTTTCTAGTCATTCTTTTCTAAAATATTTTCGAGAATCACCCCCCCCCCCCCAAAAATTAAAATAAATAAAAACCAACCTAGAAAACATGACCCAACTTCTTTAACTTATTTGAAAATTTCACAAGCATGTAAAAGAGAACTTCTCTGCTATCATCCTAATTGGTAAACAAATATATCATATGACATTTCAAAATTAACTTCAAGCTAATTGGAAACTTGTACAGCTTGTATAGGATGTCTCTAAAAGGAGATTTCCTGGTAAATTTGCTGGTAGATTTTCTGGTAAATTGCTCTCTATTGATACATTCAGTGGAATGTGCATCTGGAATAAACAAGTGTACACTAATGCAGCAAGCCACAAATTTGGAACACCTATCTTGTCTTTTAAAGAATAACTTTCATCTGCTGTGGAGTTCGTTCCAAAACATGACAGCAAAAGGTCACAGATGCTTCATATTAAAGCATGGATAAAGCTGCATTGGATAATTGTAAAAACAAAATGGAGAAGAAATGGTGACAATTTTTTTCAGCAGTGTGGTATATTGCACAAGACCATGCCCTGCACAGAAAAAAAGCACATTCTGGCTTTCTCAGTGAACTATGTGATCACAGTTTCTCAGACACATTCCTATGCAAACAACCTGAATGGAAAAAAAATTAAATGGGTAAATATGTGATTTGATCAGAGCATGTTTTGATGTGTTTACAGACAAAGTCACAAGGAGACTGTTACGAAACATAGTTTCGTGATATGATATCCCAAAAAGATAGGGCTTAAATGTCAGACTGCCTTCCGTCATATATGTCACTACAGTACTACCATACAGTGTACAGTTCCATATCTCTTAAACTGGTGGTTTCAATATACCTCCACCACAGTGACCACAAAGATGAGGGAACCCAAGCTTATGTTCACAGACTGGCAAACATACATATGTTATTACTGCATTATAAGAGTATGAAAGAGTGAGTGTAGCTGTCAATCAAAGCTTTGCTCCACTTAGTTAATATGACGGGACTGACAAGCTGAGCTTCCACTGCATTCACTAGTAGCTGTCACTGACACACCACACTGTGGCAATTGGTTATTCCTTTAATGGGGTTAAGTAGACATGACCTCTCAATGCCCCAGAGTTCATCTCGACTTCCTCCTTCGCATTGTGGGAAAACAGACAAAAACAATATGTTGTGAGAGCATCTGTCACCACAGGTCAGCTGCATCATGGGGTTAAATAGCAATGTTTGCATACATCAAATCTGCACTCATGAGATACTGAGATTCCATGCTCGATCCTTTAATGAGCCACGGCTCAATTCAAGTTACAATTTCTGTTACAGGGGAAAAAAATTGTTTGTGTGACTCATGCCTTGAACTCTATAACCTCTTTAAAATATGCCAGCAGTGTTTCCACAACAGGACTTACAGACCTACCAACGTGGTGAAGGCCCAACCCATAAGTCTGTGAATGGCTTCGACAAAAGGTCCAGGAGAACTATTTACAGAGTGCACACCCCTCCACAAAACCTGGCACGCCATTGTGTGGAGACACAACAAAAAAGGAAACCAGCTAAAAAAGCAGCCTTGGTGTTGTGCGGTACAGGAATTTGCTTTCCCATTTACACCTCTGACACACACAAAAGAGAATCTTTGTGTGTGACTTCTGAATGATCTTTTACCGGTTTCCTGAGCTATTCAATTGAGCCTTTGAAGCACATGCAAATAGAAGGTGCTGTTTAATACGAGCATCCATATGTATATGTTAGAGTAGAAGGTTGTGGAAAAAGTGTTTCTCACAGTGGTTCTTACACAGAGTTTCTGGGACAGTCCTATTATACCGCTGATAAACACAACAACCACACCTAAGCCTCAAGCAGCTTCTGAATCAGTCACTCCTCATCTCTCAATGCAGAGTACTAACGCTCTCTCTCTCTCTCTCTCTCTCTCTCTCTCTCGCTCTTTCTCTCTTTGCCCCCCCCCACCCCGCCCCTCACCTCACCGCCCCACACTCTCCTTCTCACAGCAATACAAACCTATCCTTTTATTATATTTACATACAGCCAATGCTTAGCAAAGTTTTAAATGAGGGGTTACTTACAGTTTTCTGAGATGAAGTCAGGAACAAACTGCTCATCACTGTCAGGTACTTGAGCTGTAGTTTTTTTTTTTAAAGGGGAAAAAAAAGAATAGACATGCTTAGTACCTGGACCAAGATGAGTACACGCTGCAAAAGACAAACATGCATTTGTGCGACTCAGAATGTTATGGTTCTACAAATTGCAATGCATTGTCCTTACAGTACAGGTGGAGGACCAGAGTCATATTTTGTCTTTACACAGAGACATTTTTTGAGTATGAGCAGTAGCAGTATTAGCAGAGGAATAGACTAAGTGTGTCCATTAGGCTGGCCTTTCTCTCCCTTCATCTTCATCTGGGTGAAACCTGAGTTACTGCCTCTGGACAGCCATGTGACCTTCAACTCTACTTTCCTCTGTGCCAGCACTTTTCCATCAGCGGCAGATCAATACCTCAGCTGAATGTTGCATGTGCGTGAATAGTTTGATTAGTACTCGATTCCATCAAATGTACAGTTCACCTTTGTTTCATCTTTGAAAAGATCTTTGAATATTTGTTACAAAAGTGCTGAAGATACTAATGGGAAAATGTATTCCACTGAGTTATAATTTGCTCACCGGACATTTTACAACACATCCTATTTAGTTTTTAGACATATTGTACATTCATACATAATTCACTCATTAGAGGACCCACATGTGACTCTCTCTGTGGCAATCTATCGTTTACAGGCATTCAGAAGCTGTCAAGCCATGTGTCACTGACTGACAGTCAGTCTCTTGCAGCTTACTGAACCAAACTGATAGTGAATCAGTACTGGAGCATAGGAACTGATGGCCAAGCTGCCTAACACCATCTGTCTGGTCTTATCTGGCTGATGGACTTTCAGAGCTGACTGATGTGGCTAATGTATGGGCAAATCTTATTCAGCATGTGTTCAGGCAAAATAAGAAGTGGAGAGATGTGCTGAGCTTGTGTTCCTGTCCAATGTCTCGCTCTGATCACGCCCACACTAAGGCATTTCTCTGACAATGTTGATGTGGTCAGTTTATTGAAGGGATTCTGGAATTCATCAGTGCTTTAAGCCTTACAAAGGCTGACTCCACATGTCAATTAAGAAGTGCTTAAAGAGAGAAGCTTTGCAACGAGAGTGAAGATGTGTTCAAGAAAGTGGTCATCTGACTTTTTTCATATGATTGCAATGGCATAAGAAAATATATTCTTAATTTCACATAATTCTTGCAATAGAAACTGTACACATAATTATTTAGCATATAAAAGCATGCTTTAGTAGAAGAAAAAATTACATCTGTAAATAAGAATATTGGACATCCTCAAATCTCTGATTCTTCAAAGGTCATATTTAATTCAACACACAATTCAAGCTGGAGTTTTATATTGCACAATTATTTTTTTTTTTAATGAATGTGCCATGAAATGTCCCAACGTATCAGTAGCATTTACATATCAGTAGTATCTGCAGTAGTGCTAAATTCACATTTCATGAACTTGCAAAAGAAAATACTGGATCAATAATGGACCATTATTTCAAGGATAGAGAATTGTCTAAAATAATTCCTGCTCCACCTCCAAAACTGCCCTTCAATCACATTTGTTCCAGCTCTAGAACAGTAACTGGAGTCTTTCCATGACTTGGATAACTTTAATGAATGATGACTGTGTTCTTTTTACTGGGACAAAATCATCATTCATGGTGATTTACTTTTTGCCAATTAGAAACCTGAATAGAAGCGATCTGCAGACATACTTGTTATGCAAAATAATCTTTTGTGGTTGCAGGTGCACCATTGCCATTATCACAGTCTACATGCCTTTCTATGGACACAACACACTCTTTTACTCTCCAGTGAATCTGAAAGAGGAGTGTTGGACACAGAGAACTCCAGGCAGTGGCCCTCTGTTGACATGCAGCCCAGGTAGGACTAAGATAAGACCTCACATTTAGCCAGAATTTATTCAGAAATGTAATAAACCTGCTGTTGCATTACCGAGCTTAATAATATTGACTGTTAGCCACAGTCAATATCATAAAAACACAAATAAAAAAAATAACATCCCTTATCAGTACAATATAAAGATTTCCAGACACAAATTTGCATAAGGCGTGACATAGGCTTACATTTACGGTCATTGCTGCCACAGTTATTCAGACTGCAAAGAAAAGTAAGTCAGGGTTATAAAATTGTACAGTAAAAATCTTATTTAACCCAAAAGACATGGGGTCTTACTGATCAAGTGTAACTGTACAAAAGTACAAGTGGAATTATACTGTATTACAAAATGTATTAAATATGCCCTTCAATTTAGAAATCTACACTGCTAAATATGCAGCAAAAGCTGATTTTCCTGAGCTACTGACTTACTTCCCATTAAAAAAAAAGTTAATGAACAGGCCCAGCACATGTACTGTAAGAAAGAGAAGCCTGACTGTCTTATAGGTCTCATGCCATCTTTACTCTCTTCTTAGCCAACGGACTATAAGAGTAATACTGAAACTAAAGCTTATTCAACAACATCCTGTTTGGCGAAAAATTGTGCAGTTTCTCCTTTGAGCATGCTCAGATAAATTACATTAATTTCCTTCATATTGCCCCATCCTACTGCTATACTGTAATTCTATTAGACCCACTCAAGTTTTCTTCTTTTCTGCCCTGAGGAGGAGCATAAAGCTGTTTTTCATGAATCAGAGCCAATATTTGGTCTTCCAGATCAAACAATAAATCATTCAAGCTAGTTTCAACATGCCTTAAAAGGAAAACATGCAACATGTGTAAAGAAAAAAAAAAAGCATTAAGAATTGTCTGGACATCAGTGCCTCTGGCTCACTAGTTTCTGGAGCTAAACCGGATACTAACCCAATCTTCCCTCTCCTTTTCTCTGTGTATGTGTGTGTCTCAAGTCAGTTCGCTTCCAGGAACGACTTGTCAGCTTTGAAATGCAAGTCAGCACAAGACTGGAAGTGTGTCTGCGCAAGCATGGAGACATGTTTCCTTTTTCTCTGAGGGAGGCTGAATGACTTTTTTTTTTCTTTTTTCGGTCAGGCAGATCCTGGGAGGAGCCAGGAGGTTTTTCTGAAAGAGTAAAGACTAATGACAAGACTCAACAAGCTTTCCCATTCACAAATTTCTTGACCTCATTCTCACTCTTCCTCTCACCCTTTGGGAAAAAGGCCTAAAGCTGCTGTTTTCACAGTGTGGTGAATCATCTACAACCACCTGATCAGCTGTTCAACCAATTCAGTTTTAAAAAAAAAAAAAGCAAATAAAATCTCCTTGAGAGGGGAAACAGACTCAAGAAACTCCAACTAGCCTTTTGTCTTTTTCTAAATAAGTTTAATTAATCAGTTAATTTTTTTTATATTTTCAGTGTAGATGTTGCAATTTATATGTAGTTCCCTGTCTCTCTCCTAAATGATGTGCAAACTTCACCATTAAATCATGTATAATAATTTATATTTGTACACAACAAGAGAACTCCTCTGATTACTATATAATAACTTTGATGTTACTACATCTTATCTTGTTTCAATTAAATCTTGCTGCATCTTTGTGTAGAATTGAGAGAAGATGCCAAACACAACAATAGTGCATATATTAAATGCTTTTCTCATAACAACAGAAAGTGAAAGTAAAGCTGGTAAAAAAGAACTCTGAGTAAAGTTGCCATAAAGCCCTTTAGCAAAAATCACTCCAAGCATTAATTACAGCTTCACACTGACATGTGGACATTGACCTTGAACAACAATAGCACACTGTCTGTGTGCCCTTCTCATCCCCTTTACTTCATGTAAATAAGCTGTCCTGAAGAACCTGATACCTTAACATTAAAACAAAGTTTGGTTTGTTCTTTTTGCTCTATTTTGAACTTTACATTCAAACAGTTCATATTAATGTATAATATCCATACATTTTTAGATTGTGAAAGTGAGGTGGTGATTACAAGGTCTAAATTGCTGTTAGGTATTTTTTTTATGCATTAAATAAATACAGGGTCAAAAAAGAAAAGAAAAAGGGTGCAGTATCAGAGAAGTTAACAAATTAAATATAATTCACATAACATGCTGTTGTGTTCATCACTAACCCAAATACTGTAAACTGTTTCTGCCAAACCATATTTTACCTATTTGTCTCCTGATCATGCAGCTGTGATGCTATTTGTTTGCATTAACTGCAATCATCCACGACTGTTTGGACATTTGGTTAACTTAGACCATAGTCTAAGTACCAAATCCATGTATAAGAAACAGATATTGTGTAATGAAAAAAACAGCTTTAAAAACCTATGTAGAACCAAACATTCACTAAACACTACAAACTGTCCATTAATAATGAAATAAGCTGGGTAAGATGTACTACTGTATCAGATTCATACCCGAGTTAAAATCCCATTTTCTCTCAGATAAAATAGACACTAGACACTGGCCGAGAGTCAAGGAGATCATGTTTCAATCTATGTTGAACTATCCAGCCATTCATCTAATCAAAGGAGCCATTCCTTCTTGGTATATAATTTATGCCGTCTTTGCCCAAATGCAAACAGACACAGCTATACCCAGGTTATACTTGACAATTCCTAATTGCCAGCAGAAGTATATTTGATACACGAAGAAAATGCTGATCTCACCTTCTGTGAGCCATGTCTCCTGAAGCTGACTTAAATCTTGAAAGAGATCTATGGGTGTAAAAACAAACAAACAAAACAATATATATATATATATATATATAAGTACTTTGGAGTAGACTCTTCAGTGAGTGGAAAATATCAACTTGTTTATACGTTACTTGAGTATTGTTGAGTTACAATTACTCTCTGGAAACAATAAGACAAACATGTATATTTCCTAAGTCTAATGCCCAAATAAAGGCCACAGTACGTTTCCTAAACTCGCTTGTTACTTTACCTTCAGATTCCTGAGGGGGTAATTCGGTGTCCATGTATTTCCTTTTTGCTGCCACCAACAGTCTATTTAGGGGCCCATTTCCTTGCGACCTCTGGAAAACACCAGGAATATTATGTAAGTGGAAATGTATACACGTGGAAAAAATGTACTGCCATAATTAGGGCAACATACATGAAGGTCAGTTTGTACTTGTGGACAAACATGTAACATTTGAATGCAGTAGATAACACTTTTTACATATCAATGTTAAACATTTAAGTCTGCCATAATGTAGGTTGTATTGATACCCAAACTGATTGTTATTAGATAGACCATGAGATTCTTTCAATAGCAATAACACCAACTATCAATATCTAAGTGTTCAGTTTAGTTATAATAATTGAGTCAGGTCGACTATTATTTGAATTGTTTCAATTCCTGTAGTTCAAAGATCCCTGAATTTTCATACTGACCATCAACGTAGCTAATGAAGAGACACTTTCTCCGGAGAGTCGTCATCATGCACGCGCACCATTATTCCAAATTACAAACAGCAACTTTTTGAACTAAGTGCAGCAGCTAAGCTATAACTATACACAAAATAAACAGCACATTGAAACAAGATTGTAATGAATAAGTAATACATTAGTTTCAGTGAGCTATTTAGGTTAAAACTCCGAGCAGTTTTACATCGAAGTGCTGCGTAGCACACACACAGTCTAGCACCAACAAGGAGCGCAGCAGCAGGCGCGCGCGCATTCCCCAAAGCGTTACACTAATAAAGCCGTACTTACATTTGCTAAAGTGTAAGGCACTTGCTGATCTAAATATCCATCCATGTTACAGTCCATGCGTTAACCGTTCGTGCTCATTGAGGCGGTGTGGAGAGAAATCGGAGCAGCCTGCACGGAGAGAAGGCAGTGGGACACACACACACACACACACACACACACAGACAGCGGGAGTTGTGAATGGGGCGTCCAGAAGGCTGCATGCGTAATGAGCTCCATTCACAAAACACACTCACACACATGCAAACCCCTAGCCTTCTTTAGTTATCTCACCGACATGCAGCCAGGTAATATAAACATGTCGTGCTTATCATGCTTCTGCTAGACCAGAACGTCATTTCTACTTAGCTGTTGTTGTTTTAGAATATTACGGTGTTGTGTAGAATTGTTTTGCAAAATTGCATAAAGGACAATAGGGGCGGCTGTGGCTCAGTCGGTAGAGTGGGTTGTCCACTAATCCACTAATCGTAGGGTTTGGTGGTTCGAATCCTGGCCCGGGTGATCCCATGCCGAAGTGACCTTGGGCAAGACACTGAACCCTAAGTTGCCCCCAATGGCACCTTGCAGCTCTGCTACCATTGGTGTGTGAATGTGCTCTCATTTGTAAGTCGCTTGTAAATGTAAAATGTAAAATGATATTTCTGTAAAAGCTGCTTTGAGACAATGTACCATTGTAAAAAGCGCTATATAAATTACTAAATTACTAAACACATTCCTAAAGTGTTTTTATTTAAGTGTGAATGCAAAGCGTGCCTAGATCATGCAATTTACATGATGGAAACTGTTTTAACAGTTTTAACCCTAACATGTTTTATTTACGTAGACTGAAATCATTTCATGAAAAACTTTAGTGTTTTCTTTACTGTTGATTTGGATAGGAACTACTTCTCTGGCTTTCGGATGTCCACTCAGTCGTAAAGCTTCCTGATTGGTGAATTTCCTCTTTCAAGAGCTCAGATTTCTCTCTTTGTCCTAATGAATGGTCTTACTTGTGAATGAAACCTTGACGCCTTCCTTTGCACCAATCAGATTCGAAACTGTACCACAGCCTAGCAACGGTGGGGCGGGGTCTGTATCTATCTGACCAATCCACGATTGGGAACCCAAGAGTTTTCCTTCTAGATTTTGCAGTTGTTTTTCATTCACAAAAAAGGAAGGAGAAAGTGGAGGGAGGGGGGGGGGACTCCATTCATAAAAAAAACTTGCCCTGGCATGAATGTACTGAGTTGTTTTCGCTCTATTAACAACAGACACGGCTGGGGGAAAAACAGCACGAAGTCCCACTTCAGCAAGAATGTACTGCATTAACTAATCTGAACGCTCTCGAGTAACTGACAAGAGTTTAGCGCAAGTAGAGATTAAGATATTTCCACAGTGAACTTAAAAATTTTCAAGTTGCATTTAGACTTTTTTTTAATTAGCTCGAGCTGCTGGGAAATAAGTGTTTATAAGAATTGTTTCTTGTAAATAATTGCTGAATGTAGGATTTCTACTTTATATTGTTGGACTAGAAAAGAAGACTAGAGCAGGGGTATAGGGTCTTCTACTAAATAAGACTAGAGCAGGGGTATAGGGTCTTCTAATAAAGAAGACTAGAGCAGGGGTATAGGGTCTTCTAATAAAGAAGACTAGAGCAGGGGTATAGGGTCTTCTATTAAAGAAGACTAGAGCAGGGGTATAGGGTCTTCTATTAAAGAAGACTATAGCAGGGGTATAGGGTCTTCTGTTAAAGAAGACTAGAGCAGGGGTATAGGGTCTTCTATTAAAACAGACTATAGCAGGGGTATATGGTCTTCTATTAAAGAAGACTAGAGCAGGGGTATAGGGTCTTCTATTAAAGAAGACTGGAGCAGGGGTATAGGGTCTTCTATTAAAGAAGACTAGAGCAGTGGTGTTGGGTCTTCTATTAAAGAAGAATAGAGCAGGGTTATTGGGTCTTCTATTAAAGAAGACTAGAGCAGGGGTGTAGGGTCTTCTATTAAGAGAGAGAGAGAGAGAGAGAGAGAGAGAGAGAGAGAGAGAGAGCGCATATATTAGCTTTAAGCATTATGTTATGATATTGTGCTTGGTTAAACACCATTAAGCTTAGTCACAACACATGACTAAACGACTTGGGGCAAGCACTGTATTTAAATACGAAAGTTAACGTGACTACATTGAAAGCGATGTTGGACATTTTGAAAAAAATCACATGAAAGGGCGTTTATCTGTTTGTTTTGTTTAGGAAGAACACTGATGCAACCTAATAGTGTAGGTCTCACATTATCTCATCAGTTCTGCTAATTTCATTTAAAACTGCTGACAAAAATGGGGATGTTGACACTCATGCTATATATTTTTTTAAAGATTTAATGGGTAATGCATTAAAGCAGAAGAGTGCATAGGTTAGCATTTTGCACTTTGACCTCCCAAAGAGATTCCCATTATCTTCCACAGCTGAGCCATTTGTGCAAGGCATGATGCATATGTTCACTTCTTATCATGCCAAATAAGCACTTCATTAAAAACTTAAATACATTTAGATGGACAACTTATGAATGTTTCATCTTACAATAGCCAGCTAACCCACAAACTTTACAAGTTTCAAAAAGTATCATCTTTGTTGCAGTCTCCTCCATTTCACTCTTTTACTCGCTCACTAGGGGTTAAGTCTGAAAATCCACTTTGACATAACATGTACTGTGAACATCACTTTAAATTTCGATTCTATTCTATTCTATTCTTTTCTATTCTATCAGTACTGGTCAATGCAGTATAGCAGAATGCAGTATAGTGCATTTCCTAGCATAATGATAAAAAATGTTTAAAATCAAGATACAGTGTATGGTCATGGGAATTTTTTTTACCTCCTATACAACCACTGTATTATCTTCCATCTTATTTATCACAATTTATCATATTTATCATATTTAACACAAATATGTATTAAATTGTAACCCAGTACTAAAGGCTAATTTTCCTAACATGCATGACACTTATTTAACTATCTGGTTAAAAAACAAACAAAAAACATATATGAGGGTAAAAAATGACAGTCTATAGTGTGATTTCTTGATGAGTACATGCTGGCAAATTTTCTCTATTATTTTAAGACATAATTAACATTATATTGTGCAAAATGTACTTAATTAATATAATATTTTATTAATTGTATTACATGAGCAAGTTTTCAGAGAAATTAGAAATATCAGACCTTTAACTGTCTAAGACCAATCTATATACCTTTATATAAAAGTGAGGTGTGAAGTTTGCGGATACACTGGATAAAGTGTTGAAGCTGGGATGTTAAGTGTCCATGGTTCTACGTCACCGGGAAGTTCCACTTCAAACTGACATTGTGTGAAACTGGGAACAGGCCATGTGCAATAGGGTGGGTGAAGAACCTTTCCTTCAAACCTCAACTACATACAATGACTAAAAATAATCCCTGAAAAACGTTTGGCCACAGACTTATCTGACATCCTTTTTATGCCAGGTTGCCAAATTAGGCCTTGTATCCTGCACTGTACTGTCCAGATGCATGCTCATGTCTACTCTGATTTCCTTCAGTTGTCATAGTCAAGGAATGAGTTTCACCCGAATATAATCTTATATAAAGCCTGTGGTTTTTGAATCAAGACTATGGTTTTATGTTTAGACTTGCATATGAAAAACACACAAGAAATTGAAAGGAAAAGTTCAGGACAAGATGACAATTCATAGCCTGATATTTAAAATGCCTAGACATCACGTGAGAACTTTTGCACCTCATTTTGCTTTATTATTAATAACACTACAGTATCATTTTATTACCACAATTCCTTTCATCTAATTTACAAGCTAGCAGTTTACTAAGAAAACAGTAGCCCTACATAGTGACCACAGTCAAGTGCACAGTTAGTGTAGTCTGTAGCTGTGGCTGAACGTGGCTGGATGTAAGTCATTGTCAGACACTGTCAGATTTATACCCCTTGGCCCTGAGCCTGTGTGTCACATTGTGTTTGCCTACTACACCCACCCATATTAAATGATTTCTCACCAACCCCCACGGAATGCCTGGCACTGTGTAACACATAACCAGATGAGTATGAGGCTTCTTTATATCAGCTGCCACTCTATGTGGTTGTCTGTGCCTGTGCATGTGTGAATGTGTCTGTCTGTGTGTGTAGTTTTTGTCTTTTGTAAAAGTATTTCTCGGCCTTTGGTTCACTTTGTGTTTTGAATTCCTTCCTAAACGTGCTAGTTCATATGTAGGTATTTGTTGTGCTTATGGTTGTTTGTGTGTGTTTTGATATTGCAGCCTGCCTGTTAGTCATTCCTGCCGTGTGTTTGGTCGTTGCCTGGATGCCTGTGTGTGTGTGTGTGTGTGTGTGTGTGTGTGTAGGACTGGGCAGGAAATGTCTCTGCTGGCATTTGAGAAACCCTACACGAATCAGTCCAAGCGTGGCATGA
Organism: Noturus placidus; assembly: GCA_022414735.1. Lineage (NCBI taxonomy): Eukaryota > Metazoa > Chordata > Actinopteri > Siluriformes > Ictaluridae > Noturus > Noturus placidus. The sequence continues at coordinate 662,513 of JAFFST010048800.1, forward strand.
GCACCTGCAGCCCAGCATCCTGCTACACACAGAGGCCTGCTTGTTTGTCAACAGGCCTTTTCCCTGTTAAAGTCAGGGTCTCTCCGTAAGCTCTGTGGTATGGGAGATCAGTCAGACTGGCACAATGGACTCCTGCTTTACATGCCCACCCTTCAGCAAAGGCTTTCTCATGCCCACACAGCTGCACCAGCCCAGCTGAGACTATATATCAGAAACAATGCCTCTACTTTTAATTCACCATCACAGTTAATCTCTGGCTACCAGACACACATCAGAAGATCATAAAGAAAAAAATGTGTTCTAAATCAAGAGATATTACAGTACTGGGGTGCACAGTAAGGTGTTGTTAGAGTCCCTAACACTGCTCATTTTGTTTAAAACCCAATATTCAGTTCTGCCAATGTGCTGACATTCACGTAGGCACATTCTGTTTTCCTGCTCATTTCTAAGTCAATTTAAGGACAAAGCAAGATCACTTCTATGCCAGATATAGTAATCCTCTTGTATTTATCTGCCTAAGGTACAAATGTGTTTTGCCAGTTAGATATGATGTCTACCATAATTGCTATAGTGATCCAACTTTAGCATTGCAATCACTAAAAATAGTTAGTTAACACACATGCCTGCCCAGAAAAGCTAAAATAGTAGTATATTAGTGATGTAACTGTATAAGAAAACATTACTTTTTAATAAACAGTCAAAATGTTCTAAACAGATACAGATACAAAAACTATTTGTTTAGTTTTGTCCAAGTTTAAAAAAAAAAATAAGTTAGAAAGCTTGCCAGAAAGGTTTGCAGGGCATCTGGTTGAGATTAGATGTGTGTATTGTAACACGACAAAAAAAAGGATTTTACCTTCATGCAGGCACAAGCAAGCAGTCAAAGATGAAGCTTTACGGACAAGCAAAAAACATGTTAATGAATGCAGTGCATTTACAGCATTCATTCATTCATCCTCTGGTCCCTGCAGGTTTGCAGTGGCTTAAATTAGGCTACTAGTTTGGTTTGGTTTGGCTAACCTCTGATTTAGGACACCGTCACTTCAGATTTAACTATGAATACATGTGCAGATATAGATATTTGGAGCAGTAAATATATACAGAGGGTGTCACTGCATTACACACATTGAGCATACTTTTTTTTTCTTATAACAATTTTTATTGATTCTCATACACTTTTCAGAGTACAGCAAGGTATATCAATACAGAATCAACATTTTTTTTTTACCCCGATAACACTTTACATATGATCAATTTACTTATAATTCATGTACATTCATTTTCATAAATCCATACAGAATCAAACTTTTAACCCCAGTAACATACAGTGGTGTGAAAAAGTGTTTGCCCCCTTCCTCATTTCCTGTTCCTTTGCATGTTTGTCA
>JAFFST010048801.1:30995-43336 GCA_022414735.1 Noturus placidus
TCAGCAGTGGTTTTCTCCTTGGAACTCTGCCATGCAGGCCATTTTTGCCCAGTCTTTTCCTGATGGTGAGGCATGAACGCTGACCTTAACTGAGGCAAGTGAGGCCTGCAGTTCTTTGGACGTTGTTGTGGGGTCTTTTGTGACCTCTTGGATGAGTCGTCGCTGCGCTCTTGGGGTAATTTTGGGTGGCCGGCCACTCCTGGGAAGGTTCACCACTGTTCCATGTCTTCGCCATTTGTGGATAATGGCTCTCACTGTGGTTCGCTGGATTCCCAAAGCTTTGGAAATGGCTTTATAACCCTTTCCAGACTGATAGATCTCAATTACTTTCTTTCTCAATTGTTCCTGAATTTCTTTGGGTCTCGGCATGATGTGTAGCTTTTAAGGATCTTCTGGTGGACCTTACTGTGTCAAGCAGCTCCTATTTAAGTGATGCCTTGATTGTGAACAGGTGTGGCAATAATCAGGCCTGGGTGTGGCTAGAGAAATTGAACTCAGGTGTGGACAACCACAGTTATAGTAAGGGGGGCAATCACTTTTTCACACAGGGCCATGATGGTTTGGATTTTTTTTCACCTTTAATAATAAACACCTTCATTTACAAATTGCATTTTGTGTTTACTTGTGTTGTCCTTGACTATTGTTTAAATTGGTTTGATGTTCCGAAACACTTAAGTGTGACAAACATGCAAAGGAACAGGAAATGAGGAAGGGGGCAAACACTTTTTCACACCACTGTATGCTTTCTCCAGTACAGGGGACAACTTTTCTAGGTGTTATACGGGATTCTACTACAATAAGGGCATTTCTATCCCCAACATGCATAGGGTCAATCCTATCAACATTGAGCAAGATAAAGCTGGATCTGGGCATCCTCTCCAATTTCTATTAGAGACTGTTGGGGCTTATGGCAGCAGCAGCCAACATCATACCTTTGTGCCTATTGCACATGAGACCGTATCAGTGGTGGCTGAAAAGGGGTTTCGTCCAAGGATGAAATCTCTGAGAGTAATCAGTGTCCCTCGGCAATGCCTATGTGCTCTGAGATTTTGCAGTTGTCCCCGGTTTCTAACCTTGGGTCACATTCTAGGGACGTCTCCTTATTTCAAGACGGTAATAACAAATGCCTCTCTCATGGGCTTGGGTGCGATCTTAGACGGCTGTCATCTGGAGTGGTATATAAATTCCTCAATTAAGAGGTCACCATGTGTTTGCTGTGACAAACAACACAGTGGTGGTCTCATATATCAACCACCAGGGAGGACTACATCAATGCATCCTGTTCAGGCAGGCGCAACAAATTCTTCCCTGGGCAGAGGGAAAGTTCTTGTCAGTGAGTGTACATTGTACACTCTGAGAAATGTACATTCTGGGAAAATGGAAAGTGGTTACAGACATCCTGTTACGGCAGGGGCTAAGGCAGATAATATCTCAGAGATAATATCCCTGTTAGACGGCACTCCTTCGGAGATTCCCATTTGCAGGGATCTACTGTCTTAGGCCAGATGGCTGATTTATCACCCTTTGTCAGAATTATGTAAATTTTTTTGGAATTATGAAAAATTATGGCCCCTGAGAGGCACCAGCTCATAGATTCTGGTCTCACAACTGAGGTTGTAGAGACCATGTTGAATGCTACAGCACCATCCACAAGGAGCTTGTATGTGTTGAAGTGGGGTTTTTTTGTCTTGTGGTGTGAGGAACGTCAGCTAGACCTAGTGAACGGCACAATAGCTACAATCCTAGAGATCTTACAAGGAAATTTATCAGCGAGGTTGGTAAATTTATCAGCGAGGTTGCTTCTACAAGCAGGGTCTATATGGCTGCCATTTTGGCCAGCCACAACCCTATTAATGGAGCCTCTGTGGAGCAACATCCTCTAACTTTGAGGTTTATGTGTGGTGTCAGGTGGTTGAGGCTCATCTGCAGACCACTGATACCTTCCTGGGACCTTTCTGTGGTCCTGAAAGGTCTGTGAGGTGCCCCATTTGAGCCCTTTCAGACGGCCTCAGAAAAGCTTCTGACTCTAAAGGTAGCTCTTCTGCTGGCCCTGACATCTCTCAAGGGATTAGGAGATCTACAACCTCTCTCTGTTGCCCCTTCCTGCCTTGACTTTGCCCCTGGATTAGCCAAGGCCTTCCTATATCCTGGGCCGTATTATATAACTAAAGTTCCTATGTCTGCTGCCCAGCCAGTAGTGTTGCAGGCTTTCTGCCTTCCTCCATTCCTCACACCGGTACCAGAGAAATTGCATCTACTGTGTCCAGTAAGGGCTCTCTGTACTTATGTCCACCACTCTGGACAAGGCCATAAGTCAGAGTAGCTACTGGTCTGCTTTGCTTGCGACAGTAGTGGTGATGCTATGTCAAAGTAGAACATTACTAATTGGATAGTGGAGACAATCTCTATCGCTTATGAGGCACGCGGTCTCACCACGCCTGGAGGTTCATAAGGGCTCATTCTACTTGGGGGGTCAGCTTCTCGAAGGTTCTGTCCAAAGGGGTACCCTTACAGGATGTATGTGGTGCAGTGGGGTGGTCTACACTGCACACATACATTCATTATTACAATTTGGCTTTACTTTCCACCCCAGGCTCTTGTGTCTTGCTGTGACACTCGGGCTTGGACCATTTGAACAAGCCATGCCCTCAGTATGACCGAGTGGGTACTTATGTCATTCCCACAGCGCGGAGCTCACACAATGTTGAGTTCCTTTTTAAAGGGAACGTCTGGGTTAACCGTGTTCCCTGAGAAGGGAACAAGACGTTCTGTAGCTTTGTCATACTAAGGCATTTCTCTGAATTGCCTCTTTGCTTCAGATAATAGAAGCTGATGGCATGCTTCACAGGTGCAGTTTTTATATCACGTGATGCGCTTAATTGCCACGTCACCTGATCTCGGCAGGTCTATAAATAGGCATGATGTTACACTATCTTCAGATACCGGTTACGTGTGAGGGCGCTTCCCACAGCATGGAGCTCAAGCAAACATCTCATTTCCTTCTCACGGAACAGGGTTACATGCATAACCCAGACGGCTTCTGTACTGAAATCACAGTGTAAATGGAAGAGTTATTATAACCACCCCAGAGCTGATTATTTTCCTACAACAGCACATCCTGAAGTGTGTTATTTATCTTATGCTAAAGCAACTTGCGAACAGTAACAGTGTTGATTTATTGAAGAGCCAAACATATTATTTTATCCATGTATAGCTACAATTACAGATTTTCATGATCTGTAGAAAGTGAATATTTCATGTCCTGAAGTTGTCTAAAACTTAAAGTTACAGCTTTATCACTGACTAGAGCCAACACTGGAGACTTCTTCCAAAATGTTAAATAAACAACACCTTACAGAAAACTAAACTTAAACTATTATACTCAACTTTTACATGTTTTTAAAAAAATTGTTTATATGAAGCGTTTCAACAGACAAATCGGATTCAAGAATTCAACAGCACTGTAGTATAACACAAATTAATTCATACAGCTACATATATCCTGGATCTGTGTCTGAAGGAAGAATAACTGAACTATACGAAACCATTAACAAAACCATTAAACAAAACCATTAAAAACTGATAGGACCAAGTTTTATGGAAATCATTTGGTTCCATGCATGTGCCACTAAAGAAAATTGTTCTTCATTCAAAAGCTCCTTGGTATAAAGAGCTGTGGAGAAGCTGAGAAACCATGGCTAACATGCATGCTCTCAAGGCTGGTTTTTACCCCTCCCCATCCAAATGGTTTTATCCATATCTAAATGGCCTTGATATGATCGATATGCCAGTTGCACTCAAGCGCTGCCACAAGCTGCAGATAATCACACGCATTGTTTTGCCATTTATTACAAATTCCTGTGGCTTTTGGGTGCTCTGTCACAAACTCCACTTTGATGTCCTGCTTACCCAAGCTCTAATGAGCTAGCGCCTGCCTCTGAGCATAATTAAGCCCACATCCTTGTGCTTCGCCTTTCCTTTCCCCAATAATAAATGAGCAACTCTGTTTTTTCCCTCTTCTGCCTCTTTAGTCAAAGAGGATGTGCTGGATGGAGGATGTGATTAGCAGAATGCTAGCACCATGTGCTCAGCCCAGGGGAGACAGGAGCGTAAATAGCAACAGGTGATGGGTTGAGCGTGAGCAGCAGGGCCCCTGGCATTTGGACAGCTTCACACTGAGCTTACTGGCTGGGAAGTAATATTAGCTTGTGCAGTGTTCCCAGTGAAACCAAGAGAACAGACATTTGGTTTTTAATATCACACTAACAGAGAACAGAATAGAATTACTCCCAGCGTAATATGAGGATGCTGTGATTTTAATTAATGTGGGCGAAAACCTGGAGGCTTTAGCTACTGGCAATAAATTTAACTGGCCTTTGTACTCTCTAGTCTAAACTAATGGGCCATGTGATAGGCAATAACATAAACAGTGACAGGTGTGGGTTTCATCCTCATGGGAGTTTTAATCCCAGCTATTGTGTATTGACATGCTGATTAGACCGGATCCACAAGCAATTTAGATGCTCGTGAAAGTAAATATGAAAATTCTTATTTAGTTTCCTAGCATGCCTTCGGCTGATTCCCGGTTATATAGGAAAAAAAAAAATCTGAATATGAAACGTGCATCCAATGTGTCCAAAACGTTTAGGAAAATCAGAGAGAAGGCAGAGTGAGTGGGAGGTGTGTGTGCTTGTGTGCAATGTAATGAAGATGCCATCAGTTTCTACCCCGAGTGAAATTTTGACATAGCTAAGATTGTTCTGTCAAGGTGCCAGATTTCATTATAGCTGTTTTTGGAAGTCTGTGGCTAAAAACGAACGGTTTTATTACCATCCTTCTGTCTAAATGAACTGTATGTTTGATCACATCGCATTGTGTAATGAAACCCAGCTTTGTACATCAGTTATTTAGCTGTTGTTTTTTTGCAAAGACTTACAAGACTTACAATGAATGGCACCTTGTCTATAGAGTCCCATTATTTATATCAGCCATTGAACAAATATTAGAACAAATCTTCCCAACTCCATACATATTTAAAATCAGCTGAAATACTAATTACCTCTTTTGAGTGATGGACAATTTTTGAAATATATAAGCCGATGTGCCATTGAAGTGCTCACCTTTCCACATGTTGCGCTTTCTTGCGGTAAGGTGCTTGCTGCCCAAATTTATTGTTATTATAATTGCAGCGTTATCATTGCACCTAGTGGTCTAAAATTGGAACTGAACAAAGCACTTAAAGAGAGCCATTAGGGCAGGGATCACGTTGCCACCATACTTGGGGAAGGAGCAGCAGACAGACTGGTAATGACATGGTTATCAGGGTTGTAGTTTTTAAACCAAATTGGGTTATTTTAAATATACTCCCCAGCCACCAAAATCTTGCTTCACAGCAAATCATGGGAATTAAATCAAACACATTTCCGCAAACAAAGGCAATGTGTAAGTGCAGACAATGCGTCTATGATGCACAGAACCATTTCTACTGCAAGATTTATTGCAAAGACTGCGAGAGCGAAAGGGCGGATTATGGAGTCGATAATGTTTGCACATCAGAAACGTGTGCAAATCATAGTGACCTTGTTTCCCATGCAAAGGTTGAGAAAAAGAAGAAAATGGTGTGTCCCTTTATCAATGTACAAATTTTTGGGCTAGTTTAGGTATATAATATGGTTTTTGAGATGTAGTTGGGATGGACTATTTTGCTGAAACTAGGCAACCCTGGTTAATGATATTAGCTCTTCAATGGGCATTAAAACACACTTACTGTATCAAGCACAGATGAACAAAGGTGAATCTAAAAGTACTTAAAACAAGCTGCTAGACTGTATGCTGGATGACTATGCTGTATGCTGTTGACTGTATGCTGTCGACTCTGCTGTCTATTATGGGAAAATTATATATATATATACAGTGGTGTGAAAAAGTGTTTGCCCCCTTCCTCATTTCCTGTTCCTTTGCATGTTTGTCACACTTAAGTGTTTCGGAACATCAAACCAATTTAAACAATAGTCAAGGACAACACAAGTAAACACAAAATGCAATTTGTAAATGAAGGTGTTTATTATTAAAGGTGAAAAAAAATCCAAACCATCATGGCCCTGTGTGAAAAAGTAATTGCCCCCCTTACTATAACTGTGGTTGTCCACACCTGAGTTCAATTTCTCTAGCCACACCCAGGCCTGATTATTGCCACACCTGTTCACAATCAAGGCATCACTTAAATAGGAGCTGCTTGACACAGTAAGGTCCACCAGAAGATCCTTAAAAGCTACACATCATGCCGAGACCCAAAGAAATTCAGGAACAATTGAGAAAGAAAGTAATTGAGATCTATCAGTCTGGAAAGGGTTATAAAGCCATTTCCAAAGCTTTGGGAATCCAGCGAACCACAGTGAGAGCCATTATCCACAAATGGCGAAGACATGGAACAGTGGTGAACCTTCCCAGGAGTGGCCTGTCGCCCAAATTTACCCCAAGAGCGCAGCGACGACTCATCCAAGAGGTCACAAAAGACCCCACAACAACGTCCAAAGAACTGCAGGCCTCACTTGCCTCAGTTAAGGTCAGCGTTCATGCCTCCACCATCAGGAAAAGACTGGGCAAAAATGGCCTGCATGGCAGAGTTCCAAGGAGAAAACCACTGCTGAGCAAAAAGAACATCAAAGCTCGTCTCAATTTCTCCACAACACATCTTGATGATCCCCAAGACTTTTGGGACAACATTCTGTGGACCGATGAGACAAAAGTGGAACTCTTTGGAAGGTGTGTGTCCAAGTATATCTGGCGTAGAAGGAACACTGCATTTCATCAAAAGAACATTATACCTACAGTAAAATATGGTGGTGGTAGTGTGATGGTCTGGGGCTGTTTTGCTGCTTCAGGACCTGGAAGACTTGCCGTGATAAAAGGAACTGTCTACCAAGAGATCCTGAAGGAGAATGTCCGACCATCCGTTCGTGTACTCAAGCTGAAACGAACTTGGGTTCTGCAGCAGGACAATGATCCTAAACACACCAGCAAGTCCACCACCGAATGGCTGAAGAAAAACAAAATGAAGACTTTGGAGTGGCCTAGCCAAAGTCCTGACCTGAATCCTATTGAGATGTTGTGGTATGACCTTAAAAAGGCCGTTCATGCTCGAAAACCCTCTAATGTAACTGAATTAGGACAATTCTGCAAAGATGAGTGGGCCAAAATTCCTTCAGGACGCTGTAAAAGCCTCATTGCACGTTATCGCAAACGCTTGGTTGCAGTTGTTGCTGCTAAGGGTGGCCCAACCAGTTATTAGGTTTAGGGCGGCAATCACTTTTTCACACAGGGCCATGATGGTTTGGATTTTTTTTCACCTTTAATAATAAACACCTTCATTTACAAATTGCATTTTGTGTTTACTTGTGTTGTCCTTGACTATTGTTTAAATTGGTTTGATGTTCCGAAACACTTAAGTGTGACAAACATGCAAAGGAACAGGAAATGAGGAAGGGGCAAACACTTTTTCACACCACTGTATATAACTGTTGTATTAGAGCCTCTCAGCTTCATTTTGCTTAAGGCTATGTCACTATTAATGTTTTCTTGCCTCACACCAAAATCTATATTAACAAGCTGTTGTTGCTTACAATGGATACGAGCAGGTGAGGGTTAAGGACCTAATCATAGTGGCTCTCTGGCTGTCTTGGTCAATAGTAAATGTCACAGTAACTTCACATGACAGTTTGACCCAAAAATAATTTTGCACAATTTAATTTTGCTATGTACAGTAGTTGACAAGTAGAAGATCAGATCATCACATTGTTGTCGTATAAATTAGATACCTAATCATAAAGTGGAACATTGTGTAAAGTTTAAACCTAATTTGGATGAACAGTTGCTTTAACTGCTGAACTGAACTGCCGAAGCACCCAAAAACCACATGTAGTTAAAATGACCATCATCAGGGGTGGAAAAAGTGACTAAATTCTTTACTCAAGTTGCAATTACTCATCTAAATAATCGCTCTGCAAAAAGTTGAACCACAACTTCTAATTCTTAATGAAGTTAAAGTAGAAAGATTGAAACTCTTCAATATGCACACAAGAAATTTCACAAACTAAATAGCCGTCGAAGAGCACACTCATTTTAGTTACTGATGGTAAATTAGTTATCTGTTGCTTTTTTGAGGATGATTGTTGTTTTACAGTAAGATTAACCATGTCTTTATAAGAGTAGTTTTGTAATAGAAAAACAAAATCTCTTTATCCACATTTTATTTTGGGAGAAGAATAAGCTACACAATAAATTAGCATCACAGTTGATTTTCATCAAAAGAGCTTCAATGGTCTTAACTTCTTTTTCTTAGTAAATTGTAGTGTATCTAGCTACTTTATCCAAACAGTAGTTTGGCTTGAGCTTAACTATTTGTAATCACAAGTAGCTTGTAGTTTCCCACACAGTGTAGAAAGTACGGATTTTTCTTTTGGAATGTTTGAAAAGTCAAAAGTATTAGGCGGAAAAAACAACAACAACCTAAAACTAACAGATAATCAAGAAACAGACTTACACTATGCTAATAAAATAATTGTTGCCAGTTACTCTGTTTGTGAACTCTGCCAATAGCAAAATGTCTGATGTAGAGGGTAAATAACTGATAAAAACAAAGATTCAGACAACATTTCTTTAATACAAAGTCAATATATCTACATACACAGTGGTTTTTAAACCAATTATTGTTTCCGTTAGAAGTAACAGTTTGAAAGCAGTATCACTTGGCTTTCGTACAAAGACAAACATTTTCACTTTTGAATTTTGGCTTTCTTCTTTTTTTGTCTCTTTTTTTGTCAATACACTCGCTTTTATATGTGTAGTGGAGTGGGAGTCGGTACTTTCCCTAATCAATCTGAAGTTTCATGTCAGTCATTTGGCTGATGTTGTCAGAGATCAAGGATCCAAACACTAGGTCAAAAAATCCCAATATCCATTAAACTGCCAAATTTATATTAAGAGCTCCAGAGATATGTGTGTCCTTTCGTATAGAAGTGCGTCTCGTGGAGAAAGCGCTGGAATTTCCAGATTCCAGAATTCTCCCTCCTTCGAAACTTTAGCAAGAAATAAAATTTCCGAGAAAAAGAATAATAAAAAAAGAAATTCAAGCATTATAGCACAGACTGAAAGCTCGGTAAATCTGCCTGCAGTGGTTAAAATGGAAGAATGAATAAAATGGGCAGAGCAGAGAGACTAGTCCCAATAAACCGATCTGTGATGTGATCCCACACACCAGTGAATTCACATTCGTTCAAAGGCGAATTTGTGCAGTCAGTTATGTCTTCATTATGTCTTCATGTTCGAGTGTATGCACCAAGCACACAAGCCCTTCCCAGATTCATTATCCAAACGTAAATTTCTTACTGGAATGTAGGATCAGCTTCAAGCAGTTATCACTGAGAAAAAAATTAACTTAATGACTGCTGAGCTCGCTGGGATGGACACTAAGAGCTCATTTGAAAAAAAAAAAGAACAAGAAGGGAAAATATAAAAAAAAAAAAAAAGAGTGAACGTGAAAGGATCAGGGATGAAGAAGTTACTACAACACCAAGTTCCTCAGAGAAAGCTGGATAGCTTGTTTTGTTTGTTCGTTTGTTTGTTTGTTTCATTTTTAAATTCATAATTGTACAGAAAACGTGTGGGTCAAATTATACAAATACATATCATCTAGATTTGTTTATTTACATGTCATATTCAGGATCACTGTTCGTACATAACAAGCTGATGACCAGTCTTGTGATTTTAAAAGTAAAAAACTACGATAATGTCAAATAAAAAAAAAAGTAAAAATGACATTTTCACAAGAGAAGTGAAACATTGGATACAGTTCATGAATATTAAAAATGTTGAAATAAAAAGTTAATGTTCAAGTCCATGTTAAGAAATCCTACTCCTTTAAAAAATAAAAAGCAAATGAATACTTTTAGCTCATACTACACACTACTAATGATGATAATAAGAATAACGATCAAACCTATGAGTTCACACTTTTCTGAATAATAAGAACGAGGCCAAGCTGCATTTCTCCAGATCATGATAAAAAAAACACAAAACCAAAAAAAAACTTTATAGAAATGAATATATGTTCATGAGTGAAATAAAAATACAGGAAAAATTCAAACCATACTAAGATTTGGATACATCTTTGTATTTTGCATTTAAATATACTGTGTATGTGAGTGTGTATGCATAAATATCCACACACAACCACATTGCACATTTCTATAGTGAAAAAATAGAATGTCTTTTAACATAATATGAACAAAACCAGCTCTTTCTCTCCTCCCATTTAAAAATAAGAAAAAAAAAATGAGTAGAGTATCTGTATCTGTTACAAAACTAAACAGATAAAGTGAAATTATGTTAATTGTAATAATAATACAACAATGTCATTTTGTATAATGTTACAACAACGATAAGGCTTTTTTGGAAATAAGAAAAGACTACACACGGCTCTTCCACAGCGCAATCAGTATCTTCCATTGCACACTAATCTGAAAGCTCTGCTGTTCAAGCATTCTCCAGTACTCGTACACACACACACACACACACACACACACACACACACACACACACACACACACACACACACACACACACACACAATCACAGACATGCACGCACGCACGCACACACACACACACCATTTTGACCTATGCAGAGAGTGGAGGAAGAGAAGTTTCCTCTGTTCCTGTCACACACATATGTTCAAGTCTAAGTTAAAAGTTCTGAGATGCGAACGTTGAGTTGTACCGCTATTTTTCTGTGTGATGATGCTGTTCAGATTTATCGTGATTGGTCGATGAAGCCGTGATGAAACGACGGGCCTTAATAGTGTTCAGGGAGCCCTGAGAGCAGCCATTGTGGTGTAGACTGTCTTCAGGAACGTCTGAGAACTTTTGTTGTTGGGTTAGTCACACAAGTCTGACTTGTCTAAGGAAAAGCCTTTCCAGATTCAAGGCAATGAATCGTGGTGAATGTTGGTCTATGGAGTACCAACCCCATGATTCCATGCGTGTGGTGGTCGTGATCCACGTCTACCAGGTTCTGAACCACACGGCACTCGGCAGTGGGAAATCCAGTCAAAAGGTAATGTATACTACAATCCAGAGAAAACTCAGAGGAGAATCGTTTGGTCCTGGCTGAAGATACTGTCAGGGTCATGCTCCAGTCGCCTCCATACGGTTTCAAGACGAAGCTACATTGGCGTGTTGTGAAGACATTGGCTAGCTTGTCCCAAAAAGCACCGAAACGACTTCTGGAGAATGAACTCTTTTTATAAGACAAACACGAGTTGCCTTGATGTCTTGAAATGGATGAGATTGTAGAGACTGTAGATAAAAATCCTGCCTATTAACTATTCCCCTGAAACACCTTCTGCTGCCATCACCATGATCCAACTAGTTGAGAAACATCCGGAATTGGCAAGTGCCCACTGTAAACACTGAAGGATCTCAGCTCAATCACCGCACCACTCATCAGTGCGATCACGTCCTCTTTGATCATTCACTGAAGCACACGTGTAGGCGTGTCCTGAACTTTAGCTCCTCCTTCACTTGCTGATTATTTTTGTTGTATCTTTACAGGATTGGTTTGGAGATATATGTCCGGAGATAGATTAACGATATCCTCCATATCAGAACACTTGAGGTAAAGTTAGTGGTCCGACTTACAGATCATTCCCACCCCGCGGCCTGAGCCAATACTTTTGGGTCCGTCTCATGATTGAAGACGTACAGGGAGTTGGTTTCTGAACAGATCCTTCCATCTGCCTCGGTATGGGCTCTGTCCAATTAGCATTGCACTTTTTTTGATGATAGTTCTGGAATCCGCAACTAAATACACGCTCTAGTTTTGTTTTTATTTCACAACAGGGTTTATTATTTTTTTTTTATGTTGGATGGGTTTTTGTTTGTATAGTTGTCACTGTTTCAATTGTTTCAAGCAGGTTCCTATGGCTCAGGAGGCTGTAGAGGGGCGCTGGGCAGGGGGGAAGGATATGGCTTTTTACGTTGCATAGTGATCAAAGCTTCCTAGGTACTCAAGAGCTGCCTGGTAGCAAAACTGGTACTCGTCCTGTAGAAACAGCAAAATGAAAGAGAATTGCTCATAAACATATTACACAATAGATTTGGGTTAGAAACTTGTACTGACTTTATGGTACTATACTAATCATTAATAAAATAATTTAAAAAAAATCACAGCGCTTCACTTTTTCCACATTTTGTTATGTTACAGCCTTATTCAAAAATGGATTAAATTAATTATTTTCCTCAAAATTCTACAAACAATACCCCACAATGACAATGTGAAAGAAG
>JAFFST010048801.1:43356-53787 GCA_022414735.1 Noturus placidus
GTACATATGTATTCACAGCCTTTGCTCAATACTTTGTTGAAACACCTTTGGCTCCAATTACAGATTCAAGTCTTTTTGAGTATGATGCTACAAGCTTGGCACATCTATTTTGGCAGTTTCTCCCATTCTTCTTTGCAGGACCTCTCAAGCTCCATCAGGTTGGATGGGGAGCTTTGGTGCACAGCCATTTTCAGATCTCTCTAGAGATGTTCAATCGGGTTCAAGTCTGGGCTCTGGCTGGGACACTCAAGGACATTCACAGAGTTGTCCTGTAGCCACTCCTTTGTTATCTTGGCTGTGTGCTTAGGGTTGTTATCCTGTTGGAAGATGATCCTTCACCCCAGTCTGAGGTCCAGAACGCTCTGGAGCAGGTTTTCATCAAGGACGTCTCTGTACATTGCTGCATTCATCTTTTCCTCGATCCTGACTAGTCTCCCAGTTCCTGCCGCTGAAAAACATCCCCACAGCATGATGCTGCCACCACCATGCTTCACTGTAGGGATGGTATTTGATGACTGGTGCCCGGTTTCTTCCAGACATGACGCTTGTCATTCAGGCCCAAGAGTTCAATCTTTCTTTCATCATGGTCTGAGAGTCCTTCAGGCCCCTTTTGGCAAACTCAAGGCGGATTGTCATGTGCCTTTTACTGAGGAGTGGCTTCCATCTGGCCACTCTACCATTCAGCCCTGATTGGTGGAGTGCTGCAGAGATGGTTGTTCTTCTGGAAGGTTCTCCTATCTCCACAGAGACATGCTGGAGTTCTGTCAGAGTGAACATCAGGTTTTTGGTCACCTCCATGACTAAGGCCTTTCTCCCCTGATCGCTCAGTTTGTCTGGGTGGCCAGCTCTAGGAAGAGTCCTGCTGGTTTCAGACTTCTTCCATTTACAGATTATGGAGGCCGCTGTGCTCATTGCCTTCAATGCTGCAGAAATGTTTCTGTACCCTTCCCCAGATCTGTGCCTCGATACAATCCTGTCTCGGAGGTCTACAGAAAATTCCTTGGACTTCATGGCTTGGTTTGTGCTCTGACATGCATTGTTAACTGTGGGGCCTTATATATAGGCAGGTGTGTGCCTTTCCAAATCATGTCCAATCAACTGAATTTACCATAGGTGGACTCCAATCAAGTTGTAGAAACATCTCAAGGATGATCAGTGGAAACAGGATGCACCTGAGGTCAATTTTGAGTGTCATGGAAGTTGTGATGGACTTTACTAGGAAACATGGCAAGCACATCTCACATGACACTGCTGCCAAACTTATTAACAAATTCAAAAGGTCTGGAAGTTCTGTGGACCGACAGGGAAGTGGACGTCCATGAATAACCGCTGACAAAGGCACAACCGACATGGTGCTGGTAAATATAGTCCATTTGTATGGAGACGTGTAGTTTACCTGTAAAGTCTTACTCTAAAAAGTAATTGCAGTTCAATTATGCAGCTTAAATCGTTTTTTAAATGTACACGATGTCCACACATTCAGGTGAAAGAGGAATATTAAATAGCGTACAGATGAGTACCCCTTTTTCTGAGAGTCTTTTACTACATGTGAGTGTGAATTTGATTTTATTATGTCTGTTTCCAATTCAAGATTAGATAGTAATTTTGAATTGTGGCAAAAACCTGACTGGTAAGTAATTTTTTGGTTGCTTTTTTTTGTCAGCAACAAAGAATGGGGTTTCCCAGACTTGACACACACCTGTATGGCAAATGATTTTAAGAAAATTTTGCCATGAAATCGAGAAGATGAAATCACAGTTATCCCGTTCCCTCCATGTCTTCTCTGGCTTCAGCAGGAAGATCCCCCCAAAATGGGACTTTTTCGGCTAGAAAACCCTCATGATTAGGGATATTTGATCAATATTATGTTAATTAAAAATATATCTAGACCTGCTTTGGTCTTCTGTCATGTCACCAGTGTCTCTCACCTCAGTCTGCACCATGGCTGGCCGCTGGGTTCTCAGCATTTTGACCGTCTGGAAGATGTCCACCACTCCCTCATAGCGCATCCGCTCCAGCACGATACTGAGTGTGATGAAGACTCCGGTCCGGCCCACACCAGCACTGCATCATGGAACAGAGGAACATAAAACAATGAGAGTTTACATGTACCAAAGAATCTGATAAATGCACATAAAAGAACAGTTTTTAGAAATAATTAATTCGACATATTTATAAGCTTTTACAAATAATTTGAAAAATACCAGTGAACATGGTTTGGACACTGTAGTGCATTGTGGGATTTTATGAGTAAACTGGAGATTCTCCACAATGCATTCAGATGCCGAAGACAAAGAGTACACTCTACAGTGAACAGGGACTGATTTGGGTGCTACACATGGCCTGTTTACTCCCAGCAGTGGGATATGAATAAGGCAGAGCTCCGTATTAAAGATGTCAGTAATGACTTGCAGTGAACCAGGAACCCTGCGAGGATTATCGAAAAAATAATCATGATGAACTCCAAGTATCAATTCTACAGGGAGGCACTTTGAGGCATAGCCAATGAAACACACACACACACACACACACACACACACACACACACACACACACACACACACACACACACACAAAGTCTTTGCTTTATGACAGGGCCTAAAATTAGACATATCTCATACCTGATCCTGTAACACTCCAGGGTTCTGTTTTATTTGTCGTTTGTCTCTCTCTCTCTCTTTCTGTCTGTCTCACTCTCTCTCTAACTCCCACTTCAGCTATGGAGCAATAGCTGATATAACTAAAGATTTATTTTGCTCGCCTTCCGCTCGCTGAGGCTGAAAATGGTGCATAAAAAGTGTCGGACTTAGAGAACATAACCTTCGCTTGCTGCGTATTCATTGTCACACGTCATGAATCATAATGACTCTGGTTAAACATCGTTGGCCGTAACGATGCTACGTAAAAACCACTGTTTAATAAAACCGCCGTGTTCGCCTGGCACCTGCGCAGCTGTTTGTCCTGGAAGCCATACGCACACATCCTCGAAACCCGTTTAACACGCATCGGGTTTGAAACGTGACAGGCTCGATGAACAAAAAGATTTATGCCCCCGTTTCACTGAACTCACTCAGCCAATTAATGACCAGTGGCTCTATTAGATATGATATTTTGGGGGGCGATGAGGCGAGATGAGAAGAAATGAACAGGAAGAAAAGAACGAGTGAGGCAGCTGAAGATTAATAGAGATGCGTGAGACATAGAAAAATGGAGTGAAAGAGATACAGTGGATTGGGGAAGGAAGGGAAAAATGAGACATGAGCCACCTGAGCCAGAGTAAACAAAGAGATGTGTATGTGTGTGTGTGTGTGAGCAAAAAGGTATGGGTTGAGAGATCATCTTTTTGTGATCAAATACACCCTCAGACACACACTTCAGGGTGTGTATCACATTGTCCAGTTGACTGACAGATAAAATCAGAGCCCTGGAGCAATGAGACACCACATACAAACGTGATGCATCAACTGCACTCAACACAAGTAACAGAAAGTGTTACATTAGATATCAGAACTGTGCCTGAATTATGTATTTACTCATATTTGTGTAAGTCTGACCACCTCACTGGCTTAATTATGGATGTAGAATTTTAAAATCAGTCTAGCACACAGCTCTAGTTTGGGTTCACATACTTCAGTGTTTTATCTGCAACGTTATTTCCAGACATCGGAGGGTTGTTCGTGTGAAAGAGGCGCAGAGGGATGGAGAGGGATGGAGTGTGTGATTATACTAGTAAAGTAGGCTGTGTAGTGTTGTTTTGCATGTGAAATAGTGCTGCAATAGAGAGTTAGATCTTATACAGAATAAAAAGAGAGGCTGTTGAAGGCTAATGGACTGGAAGTGTGAGAATCACGTCTGATGATGCCATTAACAGATTTAAAGCATGCTGATGAGAAGTGTGTGTGGGAGTGTGTACTCAACAGTTGAGCCTTCAGCACAAGTCATGATCATCAGTCTGAGCTTATAAGCTGATCCCGTGTGTATGTGTGTGTGTGTGTAAGTGTGTGTGTGTGTGTGTGCTACCTGCAGTGGACAGATATGGGACCGTCCTGGCCGAACTGCTCCTTGGTTTTATGCACTTGGCCGATGAAGTCTATGAAACCTTCCCCGGATTTGGGGACTCCCTGCTCTGGCCAATCAGTGAACTGGAACTGCCGCACAGTCCGAGACTGTCCATCCTAAGAGAGAGGGATAGAAAGATGGAGAGAAAAAATAAGTAGGGAAGATATACAGAGAGTAAAAGATTTAACTTCAAAAAGCAGTATGAAATGTCAATTTTAAAGGAGGTCATTCATGTAATAATTCTTCTATAGAATATATCTCAGACACGCCCATCTGTCCTGCTCAGGCACGCCCATCTGTCCCACTCAGATACAGCCACTTTTACAAAGCCCAGCTTGGTAGTGGGGTAGTGGTGACTTGACGGTTAAGGCCCTGGTCTTAATTACTGATCTTACTAATCGGAACTTAAGCCCCAAAACCACTGTTGGGGCCCTATGTGACCAATAAAAACTCATTATCATAATTTGTTGATATCCATCCATCAAACCCCATCAAATGGTTCAGAATGCAGAAACACACCTCATCTTCAACCAGCCTTAAAGAAAACATGTCACACCCCTCTTCATCTCCCTCCACTGGCTTCCTGTAGCCGCCCACATCAAATTAAAGGCCTTGATGCTCATCTACAAGACCTTGTCTGGAACAGCACCCTCCTACATCAACTCTCTCCTGAAGGCTTACATTCCCTCACACAATCTGCGATTGTTTAGCGACCGATGCTTAGTAGTTCCCACTCAGCGTGGCTCAAGGTCCCTTTCCAGAACCTTCAAACTAGCTGTTCCTCAGTGGTGGAATGATCTTCCAACCTCAATCCAGAGCGCAGAATCTCTCACCATCTTCAAAAAACAACTAAAACCCACATCTTCAGAGCACACCTAACCAACTCATAATAAATAAATAAATAAATGAATAAATAAATAAATTGCACTTACACCTCTACTCTGCGCTCTTTGCTTCTTCTGGAACTCAATTAATGAATCTTGTATAGTAGCACTACTTGTATTATTCTCTGTTTGATATATTGCTTTGCTTGTATCTCTCATTTGTAAGTCGCTTTGGATAAAAGCGTCTGCTAACTGAATAAATGCAACGTAAATGTAATCTGTTCTGCTCAGACACGCCCATCGGTCCCACTCAGACACGCCCATCTTTACAACACCCATCTGTCCCACTTAGTCAGGCATGCAAAGAGAGAGAGAATTACAGAGTTTAAGAAAGTGTAATATCGTTGAACTCTCTCCCAAAACTATGTTTGGAATACTTCTGGCAGAAGAAGGTTCATGAAGGATGTGTGAGCTGCTCACTCTCCCCACACGAGTTCAGCCAGCACATCAAACACTCACTGCTCTAATCACATCCTAGTCACAACACACTCTTTCTCTTCCCTTCATCTCACCCACTCATCCCTTCTCCCTCATCCTCTCACTCTCTGTCCTACATAACATCTCACCCACTCATCCCATTCTCCCTCATCCTCTCACTCTCTCTCCTACATAACATCTCACCCACTCATCCCATTCTCCCTTATCCTCTCACTCTCTTCCCTTCATCTCAGCCAATCTTCCCTTCTCCCTTAAAGCCCCTCTCACTCCCTCACTATCCCTGTACATCACTCTTGCTCTCCCCCACTCTCCTTCTCTCTATCCTTCACTCTCCCACTCTCTCTCCCTTACTCTCACTCAAAGCTCTCCCTCCCTCATTCTCACTCTCGCTGTCCCTTGCTCTCACTTATTATCCCTCTCTCACGCTATCCCACTATCCCTCATGTGCTCTCCTCACTCTGCCTCAATCTCTCTCACTCTCCCCTTCATCTCACTTCATCTTACCTTCTCATACACGCTACCCCATAATGCATCACTCTTCCCACTCTTTCTCCCTCCTTGTTTCTTCCTTCATCAGCTGTGTAGCAACAGTGACCCTCTCATCTTCCTCTCTCTCTCTCTCTCTCTCTCTCTCTCACTCCCACCCACACTTTAATGAGCGAATGTAATGAAGTGAATTTTGGAGGGAGTGTGTCACATAATGTGATTAAATGCGTTATTAGGTCTCAGCTGTATATCTGCAGTGACCCTCTCTCTCTCTCTTTCTTCATCTCCCCTCTCCAGCCTGGACCTTTTCCTGTCTTAAACACGGTGGTGTTATGCTACTACCAGCTTGGCTTTGATGGTGCAATCCCAATTAAACCACTGGCTACAACTCTCGCGTTCTGCGCCGCACACCATTCTCTGTGTGGAAGCGTGTGAATCTCATGCCCACTGCTTCCCAACAGAAAAAAATACTGCAGTGTCTGTAAATGCCTCATGATTATAATTCAGGAAAATTAATTAACAGGCATGCATTATTATCCAAGTTTGTTTGTCATGCTGAGTGATTTAAATTAGCACATTCAATGAAACATATTAGCTGTTTATCTTAAAACTGAAAGTGTGGTGAAGTAGCTGCTGTTTTAATACTTTCGACTCTAAGCCACACATCACATTAATCACGTTAACACATGTTTCACATTAATATACTACCCAAAAGTAATTAATAAAATATGCAAAATGATGGAGCTATTCTACTGTGCATAAGGGCTTAGGAAAATATGAGGGTCTGCATGCAGAGTGTGTATTTGTGTGTGTGTGTGTGTGAGTGAGAGAGAGAGAGAGAGAGAGAGGGCGAGAGAGAGAGACAGTCTGTACTGTATGTATGCTGCATTGCTCACCCTTGCGTCTGTAACTTTAAACTCTCGGAGGATGTACTGGGGCATGTTGTACTCAGCCATGGGGTCCACCACAAAGTACTGATACCGAGCGGAACGCTCTGCTGGCCAATACTGATGGCACTTTTCCTGTTTGCATGTACACACACAAACACACACACACACACACACACGTGCACACACACACGCATGCGCACACACACGCGTGCGCACACACACACACACACAAACAGTGATTTTGAATTCGCAATTGTGATCGGTAAGAAGATTAATTTATTAATGCATTTGTTTTAATATGTTATGGTTTCTATAGTAACAATTGCTCATTGTTGATATGGTAAAAGTTTTCTGTGTGGAGGTGTGCATTTATAATTACGGAGTCTTTAGTGTCAGTGCTTTCTACCACTCAACATTAAATGGATAAAAAGTATTTAATTCTTTAACTACAAATGGTTAGTGTTGCAAACTGTTATAAATAGCCATTGAGAAAATGACATTTAAACTGGATTTAAACTGCTGAGATTTGATTGCTTAGAACATGTAGCATTAGTAATAGGTTTTTTTTAGTTTAGTTTCTATAGCAGAGCCATGACTCCTGGCACACAGACTTACTCTGCCCATCTCTCTCAGCTTGGTGAGCATCACCACGATGGTGGAGTTGTTCTCCCACAGCATGCGCCAGAAGTCCTCTGTGGTCTCAGCTAATGGGCCCTGGGTGGCTATGTAGGCCTTCTGCTGCCTGCACACACACACACACACACACACACACAAGCACGTGAACTGAATGTATTTATGTTAGGTAGTTCATCTTGTACATAAAGTTTCTCCGACAAGCCAAACTCCAACTCTTGCTGCATTCATAGCAGATCCTGCTGAGACGCCACACTAAGTCAAATGTAAAGTGCACAGGAGTGTGAACATAACTACTGAGAATAACTAAAGTGTGATATGAAAATCTCATGTCTGCCTGAAAGCTAAAAATGACAGTTATAAAGCTACCGAATACAAAGAAAAGCAAGTATTAACACTTACGCAACATTATAACTACATATTTTCTTAAAATACCAAAGTCCTACACGTTTGTTGTTAGTGCACTTTGTTTTTTTGTTTTGCTTTCTAGGTTTTTGCCTGGATTTTATTACCCCAATTCAGCTTTGCAATGGCAAACTCACCTTAGATAGAAAGATAGAAAGACAGAGGCTGAAGTGACCAAAACAAATGCAGGTCTTTAGCTAGAGAATTCTTATACACTGCTCAAAAAAAAATAAAGGGAAGACTTAAACAACACAATGTAACTCCAAGTCAATCACACTCCTGTGAAATCAAACTGTCCACTTAGGAAGCAACACTGATTGACAATCAATTTCACATGCTATTGTTCAATTGGAATAGACAACAGGTGGAAATTATAGGCAATTAGCAAGACACCCCCAATAAAGGAGTGGTTCTGCAGGTGGTGACCACAGACCACTTCTCAGTTCCTATGCTTCCTGGCTGATGTTTTGGTCATTTTTGAATGCTGGAGGTGCTTTCACTGTAGTGGTAGCATGAGACGGAGTCTACAACCCACACAAGTGGCTCAGGTAGTGCAGCTCATCCAGGATGGCACATCAATGTGAGCTGTGGCAAGAAGGTTTGCTGTATCTGTCAGCGTAGTGTTCAGAGCATGGAGGAGCATACAGCCCAACACCGTGCAGGACGTTTTGCATTTGCTAGAGAACACCAAGATTGGCAAAATCGCCACTGGCGCCTTGTGCTTTTCACAGATGAAAGCAGGTTAACACTGAGCACATGTGACAAACGTGACAGAGTCTGGAGACGCCGTGGAGAACGTTCTGCTGCCTGCAACATCCTCCAGCATGACCGGTTTGGCGGTGGATCAGTAATGGTGTGGGGTGGCATTTCTTTGGGGGGCTGCACAGCCCTCCATGTACTCGCCAGAGGTAGCCTGACTGACATTAGGTACTGAGATGAGATCCTCAGACCCCTTGTGAGACCATATGCTGGTGCAGTTGGCCCTTGGTTCCTCCTAATGCAAGACAATGCTAGACCTCATGTGGCTGGAGTGTGTCAGCAGTTCCTGCAAGAGGAAGGCATTGATGCTATGGACTGGCCCGCCCGTTCCCCAGACCTGAATCCAATTGTGCACATCTGGGACATCATATCTCGCTCCATCCACCAACGCCACATTGCACCACAGACTGTCCAGGAGTTGGCAGATGCTTTAGTCCAGGTCTGGGAGGAGATCCCTCAGGAGACCATCCGCCACCACATCTGGAGCATGCCCAGGCATTGTAGGGAGGGCATACAGGCACGTGGAGGCCACACACACCACTGAGCCTCATTTTGACTTGTTTTAAGGACATTACATCAAAGTTGGATCGGCCTGTCGTGTGGTTTTCCACTTTGATTTTGAGTGTGACTCCAAATCCAGATCTCCATGGGTTGATACATTTGATTTCCATTGATAATTTTTGTGATTTTTGTTGTCAGCACATTCAACTATATAAAGAAAGGAATATTTAATGAGATTATTTAATTCATTCAGATGTAGGATGTGTTATTTTAGTGTTCCCTTTATTTTTTTTGAGCAGTGTAAATATGACAGAGAGAGACTAGTAAAAAGACAAGGCGCCTCTTGTGTACCTATATCCATCGATGAAGCTGGAGTTGATGTAGTCTGAGCCTTCTAGCCCTCTGATTGGCTGAAGGCACACTCGGGTAGTCTCATATGGCATGATATTCACCAGGCGGTTCTTGAACTTGTTACAGGGCAGGTTGGCACTTATAAACCTAGATGTGTGGGCCTTAGAGTTGGCTAGTCTCTGCAGAGATGAAGACAACAGCATGAGCAAATACAATAGATATACATATTAAACAGATAGACAGTAGAGGGCTCTATAATCTATACACAGCAACGTTTATTGCTGTTTCCTCTCCAAGTTATGAACAGAGCATCATCAATTAATTAAATCCACCATTTTCTGCTGGTATACCCAGGAAACGAGTAGAGATCGACCGATTGACTGGTTTTGTTGATTAACTGGCACCGCTAACCGATTGTTGGAAATCTCTGTTATCGCAGAGTTCAGTTAGTTTAGTTCAGTTCGGATGTATATATTTTATTTACGTTAATATTTAATAACAGTTAATATATATTAATATTTATGTACATATTTAATTTTAAAAAGTACAGTACATTTTCATGGTACAGTCAGTACTTTATATAAAAGGTCAACAATATTTTACTTTGAATGATGTGTTTTTATGCATTATAACCTTATATAAATGTTAAAAACTATCGGTTGACTAATCCATTATCGGCAGGTACCGCCCAATTTACTTATCGGTATCGGTAAAATCCACTCTAATACTGATCATGGGTATCTGACTGGTTCCATGTCTATGTAAAATAACTAACATTCCTGCAATATTCCGTAAATATAGTCAGGTTAAACAACATTCTGTATATGTATATATGTGTGTGTATATATATATACAGTGGTGTGAAAAAGTGTTTGCCCCCTTCCTCATTTCCTGTTCCTTTGCATGTTTGTCACACTTAAGTGTTTCGGAACATCAAACCAATTTAAACAATAGTCAAGGACAACACAAGTAAACACAAAATGCAATTTGTAAATGAAGGTGTTTATTATTAAAGGTGAAAAAAA
>JAFFST010048801.1:63708-95141 GCA_022414735.1 Noturus placidus
GGGGGGGGGGGGGAATGGCTGAAAATTTGATGACGTAATATATGGACGACCATTATCAAGAGGTACCAAACATGAACTAATACTTTGAAAAAATGGTAGCGATGCATGTCATCCAAAATATGAGAAAAAAACAATTCTTGCAATACAGAATCTTTAATGGTGGCTTCGAGAAAGAAAACATGAATTCTGAGCCTGACTTCAGAGAAATGTTTGAGAAACTGACATAATCTAAAGCATCGGGTCCCACGGGGTTGCATAAGTGACCTCAAAATTTAGCATTAAATGTGTGTCTCACTCTCCAGAATAGCTCAAAGAAATAATGCCACAGACATTTGTAGCCAGGAGTCAAGAGAGCAAAACTGGCCATGCTGTCTGGATGCACCATGTTAGTAAATAATGCAGTTGGCTGGCTTCGTGAGTCTCAAAGGAAACACATACTGTATTTGTTTGTATTCTCTCCTTTTGCTTGTATTCTCTCATTTGTAAGTTGTTTGGATAAAAGTGTCTGCTAAATGAATAAATGTAAATGTAAATATTAGCCTTCACCATCCTTGGTCGTAGCCTGCGTATGGATGCTCAGTGGAAATTGGAAGGTGATCAAATGCAGAAAAAAAGAAAAGTGTGTCTGACCTGCAGTGGGCGATGATGGGCCCTGCGTCAGGTGGGTTGCAAGTCTTTACCCTCCTCAGGAATGCCAGAAAGGGCGTTGGGTACTCAGGTACGCCATGATCTGGCCACGCTGTGAACTGGAACTGACGTACCTCACGCTTTTCACTAGAACCATTCTGTAGAGCCAGAGAGAGAGACAGAGAGCGAGAGAGAGCACAGTATGTAACTACACAATACACACTCACTATACAAGGTCTCTCCTCCTGTCTCCATCATGTCCACTGTGCCCACACACACAAAGACTCAGTGAGCACGAAGGAGAGAAAGAAAGAGACAACAATGATTTTATTTTAGCATCTGTTTAGTTTTTTTTTTTTACAGTTAGATTTTACATTTTAGTGCCTGACAGAAGCTCCTCTGAATATATGAATAAATAATCGAGGTAATTAAATCACCTTGCCATAGTTTTGCATTACACTTTTCTGCAGCACTGGGTTATTATGTGAAAGTACACATGACTTTGTATTATCCTTCTGAGGACCTTCCACTGGGATATTTGTTAATGCAGCAAATTAATGCTATGCTACACCTAAATCTAACCCAAATCTTAACCTCAGCAAACAAAAAGAAAACAACATACACGTACATTTAAGGTTTTTGAGTCAGACAGCAGCTACCTTAGACCAAAACAGGTCCAAAATTCCTACTTTCCACTAGCACAAAAAATACATATTTGTCTGCAGCATAAAAACCTTTAGTGTGCATTTGTATTCAGCACCACTGTGAGTGTAAAACCCAGTGCCACCCCTTTCACTCTCTGTCTACTCGACCGCTAAGCGTTTGCAACGTAGCAGGCTGCCAATTACCTCCTGAGCATGTTTCTCAGAACAGAGGAGTGGCACAAAGGTTACAGCTCTCTCTCTCTGTGTGTGTGTGTGTGTGTGTGTGTGTGTGTGTGTGTGTGCGTGCGTGTGTGTGTGTGTGTGAGAGAGACCTACATAGATGGAAGGATGGGAGGAAGCCTTTAGGCACGCCTCACCTCTTCACATCTAGCCTCCCTGTTTATTTCTCCCTAATCTACAGACTGAGTGTTTCGAGCCCCCTGCAGAGCAATGTATCCAGCTCCTGAGGGAAAGTGCTGAGCGAGTGTATATAAGAGAGATGGAGAGATAGAGATAGAGGTGCAAGGCTTTTGTTGCTTATAAAGCTAATAACCAGCTTTTGGCCTGCTGGTTATGAGCAAGAAGGAAGTCCTTTATGTCCATCTTTGCCACTGGTTCGTGTCCACTTTCTTTCAGAGAAAAGCTTTATACTTAAATCAAATGCTGTTTGATTACAGCCTGATTGTGGAAAAACTAATAGCTTTTAGGGTATGCATGAACAATATTTCTTCCAACATAGCTGCTGAGCAGTTTTCAGTAAACAAGATAAAGCTAACAGATGTAATAACCATGAATGGCAGGAATTAATGTTAATTGTTAAATAATTATCAAACACTAACATTAACTAACATTTATTAAATTCATGCCTTGAAGTAATTCCACAATAATGACCAGAGACAAACACCTGAATGAACAGATTCTTGATGGTTAATTCAGAAAACGGTTCTCAAACTGTATCATTTCCTTGTGCATGATGATTGAAGGCTCACTTATAATGCTAATGCTAATCTGTTGAGTTCTTTTGAATTAATATTAGTGTTAGTTGCAGATCTGATCATGTATTAATAACGTCTCCCATCATGTTTAATATGCAGTGTGGAAATCAGGACATACATGTATAAACAGTTTCATTTGTTCAGTGCAGCTTTGACCAAATAGAAACAAATGAAACTAATGTGATATGCAAGTATTCATTTTAAATTAATTCAATGCTGCTTCAGTATATATTAAAAGCACTTTAAACAACAGCGCTGTTGAATTCTGATTGGTCAACAGTTCTTGGTAACATGACAAACAAAAAGTTTTTTTTTTTTTTTTTTATTAATTTTTTTAAGAGAATAAAAGAGAGGCTGGTGAGCGAATGATAGATTATAGCTGCTAGGATGATGTGATAAGTGATTACAGGAACTAACTTGTCACTCGGACTTTCCACAACATTAAATGTAAGCATAAATGGATAAAAAGTATAATTTCTTTTATTACTTTTTCAATTACTAAAAAAATAAAAATAAATCAGAGTTGGTATGAAATAAGAGGATTCAAACAGTTGCTGTTATTGGAGAATACTCAGCTATGGAGTGGTAACCCAACACCTTGCATGCCTTCATGTGTTTTACTCCTTATTTCAGGTTTAGTGCTCAGTCCTACCTTGTGTAAGGAGAAGGTGCGTACGCAGAAGGTGGCCAGCTCGATGGTGTCTAGCAAGGTGACCTGGGTCATGCCGTATGTCTCCGTCCCTCGGCTTGGCCAGTACTGATCACATTTAATCTGAATATACAAACATGATGAAAACATGAATATGAATGACAACAGGATTATAAATATGAAACAGGGTCACAGTAAAGAGTCCAGTGAGTTTACCCAGAGTTCCTAGAACCTGAACTCACTTACCTGACTAAAAAAATTC
Source organism: Noturus placidus (assembly GCA_022414735.1). NCBI lineage: Eukaryota > Metazoa > Chordata > Actinopteri > Siluriformes > Ictaluridae > Noturus > Noturus placidus. The sequence goes on from JAFFST010048801.1 coordinate 66,886, forward strand.
AGCTAAATTCTGTTTAAAACCAACAACAACAACAACAACAACAACAAAAAGATCACCAGAAATATCGTGGTAAAGCATAGATATGAGATATACAGATCTTCCTGTACCCAAATAGAGGCTAAAAAGACTGAGGCTAAATGACCAGCATCTGGATGAACCAGTCAGTGCCTATGTGTCCTCACTTATAACCAGCTTCAGTCACACATGATCCTCAAATGCAGGGGTGCACACACTTTTTTGACTTACAATTTACTTTTAACATGACCAGTCAAGAAGATCTACCTACACTAAAAATGCAAAACACACACACACACACACACACACATATATATATATATATACACATACACATACACACAGTATATGTTCCTGTACCTTGCATAACTGCATGAGCCCTTATGGCACACTACAATTCAGTACATTTTTGGTCATTAACTTACTCTAATGACGTGCACTGAATAGAATCAGCCAGGGTTGCATAGTCTGGACAGTAGCTGCTAGTAACCAGCCTCAAGCAGGCCTCCAAATGATGATCAGACATTGTAGAACAGTATTTGGACTTAATAATCTTCATGTGGAAAAGGGCTGAGTCACATAAATAATAGTAGCAACTGGCTCCAGTAAAGCAAAGTCTTGAAAGAGTCTATCAAACTCTGACTGACAGCTGTCAATCTGCTCCGTGTAGTGCAATGTTAAACTGCGCACAAGCCTTCCACTGCGTCTCCAGCTCCGACGCGTGGTTTTGGAAGTTCATGGTGCTGCAGCTTTGAGGACAGAAGGTGCATTTTCCATTTAAAGGCATTAACTGAGCTGATCATATTGACCACGGTTATGTCTTTTCCTTGCAGCCTTTTAACTTCACAAGAATGATAAAAAGAGGGGCTGGTGAATAAACAACTATGCTATAATGATAGTGATTCTGTGTTTCGTGGACATTTCATTACATTAAATGTAACTGTAAAGACAAGGCTGGATTATCCATATATGGGATTGGGCAAGTGCCTTGGGTCACCAGCCAATGGGGGCACCAAATGACCTTTAAAATATGTTCGCTGCTGTGCGTCTCTGCTGAATTCAGCTGTTGATATGGTTGCGTGCAACAGTCTTTCATAGTCCTGCCTTATTTGGTATACAGCCATGTGATGTTAATTTTATGTGTCATTTGATAGAGTGTTGACTTTATTAATATGCACTGTTTCAAAGATGATCAAAAGTTTGTTTGTCCAAAAAGACAACAATTTCCATGGGGTGTACTATTTTTTTCACATGCATGAATGATTTCAATGATTCCTTTTAGGCATACTCTGTGATGGTTTTGCATGTCCTCATACAGGCCATTATGAAATAATGATATTTATCATGGCATGTTGCATTGGCATACGAATTGCATTCAGTGTAAAGCTAGAATGGCATTGGTAGGCCCATGGCTATCTATCGTTTCAGATTTTGGTGGGTTTTAAATTTTTCTGCAGTATGTGTGGTGAGCCTGTACTTTAGCTATAAATTCACGTAAATCTAGGGTCTATACAGCCATAGTAAATTTCACTAGGCGGGGCACTTCAAGTGTGGTCACTGCAGGGCAACACACTGTGTGAATCTGTGCCTGTGTAAAAATATAATCCACTTCTGGGTGGTAACAATAACTTCATTGCACCACCCTGGCATTGATTATTTTCCTATAACAGCCCACTGTTTGTCAGTAATGTCTTACCTAACATTATCATCTGTTATCGTCAGGCTCAAATTAAGGTCAACCAGCCTGGAAAAGTTTCTCCTGCACTGGCAAACCCTGATATGAGTGATGTGTTCCAGGCCTCCTGTGGAATAATTTTAGCCCATTCCAAGCAGGCTGTAATTAATGCTCTCTGTGAAGAAGCGAGATTGGGTATCAGGCAAATGAGGTGTCGGAGGTGCTGGGATTCTGGATGGTTGAGTTTGGTGAAAGAAAAGCCTCCCACTGAGGGATTCTCCTCTCTCCACTTCTCTCTCTGTCACTTACTCGGTCTTCTTCTGTATTTGCTAAATGGTCCTTGCTAGCCGGGCGGAAGTGAGAGATAATTGTAGACTACGATCTTCCTCTTCTTGTCCACACCTTTTTTTTTCACGCGCTCAGTCAGAGCTGACATTTCATCACAGATTATGTCTGTCCATGTGAGATGTGAAGCCCACTGTGCTGCTTTTCACAAGACACTTATCATTGAAAGTACTCGCGCAAAAACTACAAGACACTAATGGAACTGCGCTCAAATGCTTAAACAGTTTCTGACCAGCTGTCTCTGGAAACAAAGTATTATCGGCATACAAGAGATAGATGTCAACATGTTCTGCTATTATCCATGAAAGGGCAGAAAACGCTGAATTCTAGTGGCTTTCTTTCTTTCTGCGATGATACATTTCAAATTTTACAGCTATATAAAGGAGAGGTGGCACGATACATACATAGCTACAGTAATAACAGACCAGGACATGTATGATAGACGCTCAACATAAACAGATTTAAATGAAGTTTTCAGTGAGGAGGCATTTATTTGACATTTATAGGGGGGAGTCTTCAGTGTCAGCACGTTTCTGACATGAGAAAGTCTTCAAGAAAGAGGTGTTTGTGGTTTGCGTTAGCATGAATTTCGCCATCTTCTCCAAAGTGGGTGCCAGTGTTTCTGCAGGAAGAAAACAGTTCTCCACGATTCACTACACTGATGACTAGTGTCCAAAGTTTTATTTCAATCTGAGGATGCGATTTCACTCAGAAATATGTCACATTGCAAGAAAGAAATGTTTAATATTCTATTTCACACTGAGCTTTCCCTTCCAGTAGACTTGCCCTTTCCTCTTTAAGGAAAAGACAAGAATGTGCAGAAAATAAGGGGAAGTCTTTCACCAGTCAATTCTGTGATGTATATTAATGTTACACATCTTTAAAAATCATGCAAGTCCAGGGGGCACTTACTTTTGGATAGCATGCACCAGTGGAGTGGTAGTTTTAACCGTGCTCACCTGTCTAAGGCTCTCATATGGATATTAATGCACTATACAGTCTTTTACGAATCTTACCCGTGACTTCTCCTCTAACCGAGTCATCATGACCACGGTAGCTGCTCTCTGCTCCCACACCATCCTCCAGAAATCCCCGAATGTCTCTGGCAACGGGCCCTGTGTGGCGATGTAGGCGTTCTGCTTCCTGTAGCCGTCAATGTAGTTAGCGTTGATGTAGTCGCTGCCTGCGATGCCTGGAAATGTAGAGTAGGAAGAGAAAAAAACAAAGGCGGTTGCTCTGGTTAGACACAAAACAACTGAGCTGGGACTGAAACTGTAGCTGTGGATACTGTGTTATTCTGGGAGCTGGTGAGAAACTGAGGTTTGGGCTGCACTGACATGACGCTGAGGCAGTGTTATTCATTATAAAAAATAATCCATACGATGACAAGCCATCAAGCCTGAGTCTCTCAGTCTCTTTCTCTCTCTCTCCCTCTCATCTGGTGGCCCGTGGCATATAGTGGTGTGATGTAGTGCCTGATTCAGATGGTGCTACAAACTGGAATTAAACAAGGCTCTGTGCCATGGCAGACTGTCACCTCCAGCTAGCTGTAAATTTCCCCTAAAGCAGCTTCTCTTCTTTCCCTGGCTTATGCTACAGAACACTATACATGAAAGGAATGTCACAATGATCCAGGACCAGTGCAAAAATATATACGATGCTTTACTTGCACTTGTAGCCTCATAATGCATACAAGCGATTTTATTCAGTAATGTTTACATCTTGAATTTCGGCACGATTGTGTCGTACTTATTCCTCATTGCGTATGCATTAATGGGGGTACTAAATACTAAGCACAGATTATTGTACTTAAATGTATTCATATTAATTAAGAGTGAAAGGATGTATTGCCTATAAGAGCAGTGGTGACTATCAGTGCAGATGTAGCTAAAGCTGGTTTCATGCTGTGCAATTATGGATTATACGATGAAGATCCTCTGATAATAAACCTAATTATTATGTTCTGCTTATGTCATCGATCAGAATTTGCATAAACAGAAAAATTCTTTGGAGTGAGCTTGAGCTGATAAGGATAGATTTTCTGTCCATTAGCATAGTTTGGTTTTGTTTCCCAATTACCAGCACCATATTTATAGCTGTCCTGTGAGTTTCATGTCATCCTGACCTGTCCTCCCACTGGAAGCTTTTAGAGGACTGTCGTAGAGCGCTCACACTCAAAAAAATCATACAGTACATTTCTCACACTGCCAGCACAACATAGTCAACTGTCTTTGGTTGCAATGGTGCTAAACCGTCCACCAGTTCATTATGTTCTGAGAGCATCATCTCATCTCATCCCATTCTTTTATGACATGCAATTTTAGTGAAAAATAAAGTTTTGTGTAAGTGTAAAGCTGGATTAAAAGATCAACGATTGATCAGAAGACCACTGATACAGTTTCCTTAACAGCACCTATCAATCAGGAAAAGCAAAAAATATAGTTAAACTACACAGTTTAATAAAGGTTTAATAAAGGGATAAAGGTTCTTTAAGGGTTATTTGGATGTTTAAAGCTTCCAGCTTACTGAAGAGGTTCCAACTGGAATCTTTTGTGAAAGGGAATCATTCTGTTGTAGGGTTCTAACCCAAAATCTTTCCCCTAGAGTTCCCCTAGAGCAGGGCTCGTCAACTGGAGGACCACGATCCAGATGAAGACCAAGTTCCGACCTAGTGGACCAAACTGAGAACTCAGTAAATACCACAGGCTGTAGATCAGCAACTACAGTTTTCTAGAATCAGAAATGCTTCTGTAGTAGATCCTCTTATGGCACTTATACAATTAAATGCATTTAAGTACATTACCTTTTATTCTGATAAGTATTAGTGAACTGACAACATGACTTGCTTAAAAAAGAAAAATTGTTGATGAAAACAAAAAAAATATTTTTATTCAAAGTTAATTTCAAAAGTCACTAAGCATTAAAAAGTAACTGCTGTTGCTATCCAGGCATGTTAGCTGCTTGGAAGAAATCGTAAGTAGCTGGATTTTCATCTGAAGTTGTAGTTGAACACCCCTGTCCTAGAGGAACAAACAGTCTGAATGGTAAATTGTGTGCACTTACATGCATCTCAAAAAATTTGAATATCGTGGAAATGTTTTTTGTTTTTTTTGGAAAGTGGAACTTTCATATATTCTAGATCCATTACACAGAAAGTGAAATATTTCAAGCCTTTATTGTTTTAATCTCAATGATTACGGGCATGAAAATCAAAAATCCAGTACCTCAAAATATTAGAATAAAGAATTTAAAATACAGAAATGTCGACCTGAGAATACCGCTAATCAGCTAATTAACTCTAAACACCTGCAAAGGTTTCCCGAGCCTTTAATCTCTCAGTCTGGGTCAGTAAACACAACCACGAGGAAATTTTGCTATATTCAATATTTTTCAATACTGCACATAGTGCATTTTAACCTTGGTGGTTATACAAAGCGTGTTACATTGTTTCTCATTCACACACGCAAGGGTTAGCCTGCCATTGGGAGAATCTTGGGGTTTAGTTTATTGACCAATGACAATTCGGCATATGCGCCAGGGATCGAACCGCACAATCCTGCGATTAGTGGACAACCCGCTCTACAACCTGAGCCACAGCCGCCCCAACTGTTTTGGGGTGTAGATTTAGTCTTTATGACACTGTTGTTGCTTGAGCCATGCCTTTAAACGCTTCCGGTAACTGCTGGGATTCGATTCTGCCCCACATTGAAAAAGAACACCTTCCAAATAAATAAATGGGAATGTAATTTAATAACAGACCAAACACATAAAACATTTCAGTGCCTGCTGTTTTCTGGGGTCATCTTCCAATTCAAAACTCTGTTGAATAATATAAGACGGCAACGTATGACTCAGCCAAGTTAATTATACACTCAGCTCCAACAAACATGGCCAGACACTGCCAAATTGTTGTTTTTATGCTTAAACAAAGTGCAATGAAATTCTATGCTGGGTTCATCTCTCTCACTCTATGACAACAGTGAAACGGGCAAAAACAATCAATCAGGGAGAAAGAGCGTGCCGTTAAAACACGTCTCCTCTGTCTGACAAAGTGTCGAGGACGCGCACAGCTTTAGTCATAGCTCAGTGAACAAAAGACGAATGTGTGCATGAATCGTTCCACTGCTCCGACTAATGGCAAAACCACTGCGCTGTAAAATAGAAATTTCAAACTTGAGTAATTTATGTATTTACTCGCACTGTCTTTGGGTTGATTCCATATTGTTATGTTAAGGCTTGGTTTTAATAGGGCTGTCGAGAACTGCGGTGCAAATGAGACTAAAAAATCAATGCGAAATGAAAATAAGAAACACTGATGAAGAAAAAGAAAAACTGAGCTGAAGCAAGAGTAAACAGTCTGAGGCATACAGGGGTTTGAAAATGAGTTTGGAAGCAAAACGCCATTTTGTAACAGAAACGAGCCTTAATCAAAATAGTCATGCAGTCAAATTGCGTTGTGATGAAATGCAGTTCACTAAACAAAGGTTTGCATTACTACATCTGCCAAAGTTGCTTTTCTTTCCTTGTCGTTAGGGTCGTGAGTACATCTGCACTGCACACTATATATTTTCCCTGAAATGAGCTGGTATAATTTATTGAAGAAATTAAAGAGTGTGTGTTTCTTCATCCAGTCACAGAATCTCAAATCCATACATCTCAAAACATCAAAAACATCATCTTGTCCAATGTTTATTTATATTTTTTGTTGGTTTGTGATTTGATTGACCTGCAGCTTAATGGATTTGTTTAGAAGTTCATTGGATTCGGAAGTTCATTGGTCTACCAGTTCACTACACTTGATTAGGAACTCACTGGGCATGATTAACAGTTAATTTGACTTGATTAGCCGGTCAAAAGTTGTCTGAGTTTCCTATGTAATCCCTGTGAATTTCAAAATTGTGAAGATGAATAGGAGAGGTTTGTGGGTGGTGAAGTTTTGTTGATCCTGACCTTCAATTGGAGCCAGAATGACACGGGAGTGGTCATAGGCGATGACGTTGGCGTAGCGATTCTTGGGTTTGTTGACCTCCAGGTTGGAGTGCTCCCAGGTGAACTGCTGTCCTGGATCGATGGACTGCAGGAAGAGAAGGAGATGAACCACTTAAGTCTATGCTGTACCACAATAGCATTAGTGTAAATACAAAACCACAACACCAGAGAGAGTGATAAACAGGTGACAAAAACATTCAGAGTGGTACATTAATTAAATGTTAGCCTGCTATGGTCTGACTCACTGTAAACCATCTAGCCAGGTACTTTAAGACAGATCACTCCCTCGACAGTGAATAATAGCAATGGAAATATTGATAAAGGATTCAGCACTTCGGCCAGAGCAGGAAATGAATGTGAGAGGGAAGAGGAGGACGTGGTTTCTCACTGCCTTGACGCTTGCAAGATAAATGCCATCACATTTCCTATATAAGAATTTCTGCATAAATATTCTATTCCCCGTTGGGGTAATTTACTATTCCATTATTATTCTGAGTTTGCACTCTGCCTATGACACACACACTGTCTATCTCTCTTTCTCTCTCTCTCCTGCCCAGCTTTGAGCCTTGAAGGATGTTTTCTTTTACAGCTGTGGTCATGCAAAATGAAACTGGGGCTAAATAAGGCCCAATATGGGGTTTGATGTAGCAGTTCTCCCCTGTGGGCATTACAGGAGCTTGTTCATGCTTGGACTGTTATCACTCTTACCACACCCCCCCCTGCAGGCTGGGACATGTCACTACAGCATGACTGTGCAGGATGGAATCAATCCCACCAATCAGAGACACGTTTCATTCAGCGTGGTTTTGGTTAAATACTTCATTAGCGCAATTAGTGTAAAATGTGTTGGTGAATGATTTGAGTTATTAGCTCAGAAGACTGGACTGAACATGATCAGCCCAGCCTTGCTTAATCCTCAGGCATATTCTTCAGATGAATAGCTGAGGTGATGACTCTGTCTCCACGTGTCTTTGGAATGTTAGCAGTTCTAGTTTTTCCAAGAGGTTATACATGGAGCATTTTCTGAAAGAGAGATCTTTATGGGTTCCCCCAGAAGGACAGACCACTTTGACGACACTTGGGTTTGCCTTTTATACCCCATTTTCTCCCAATTTGATATTTCCTTCCCACTAGCTAGCTATAACAGCTACCAGTTGGAGAGGGTAAAGGCTAACAAGCTAAATCTGAGACACAAGAAGCACTCTGTCACTCAAGCTAAGTCAATTGGAGGAACTGCTAACTGCTAACTAACTTTTTGGGATTCAAACTTGGGGTTTACTGGGGCGGCTGTGGCTAAGTCGGTAGAGCGGGTTGTCCACTAATCCACTAATCGTGGGGTTGGTGGTTCGAATCCCGCCCCGGGTGATCCCATGCCGAAGTGTCCTTAGGCAAGACACTGAACCCTAAGTTGCCCCCGATGGCAAGCTAGCACCTTGCATGGAGCTCTGCTACCATTGGTGTGTGAATGTGCTCTCATTTGTAAGTCGCTTTGGATAAAAGCGTCTGCTAAATGAATAAAATGTTAAATGTTAAAATGTTTACCAAATGGGATTACCAATTCCAAGAATGATACATGTGATTGCCACTGGCAATTTGGCCAAAATAAGGTTCAACTTTAGGCCTAGAGTAGAAGAGGTACCAGAGGTAACATCCTGTCCAGTTAATCCAATATAAAATAATAATATATAATATAATATTATAAGGCTCCTGGTTCTCCATGACCCTGTGTAGGATAAGGAGTACAGAAAATGGATGGATGGATAATAATATATACAAGGAGAAACGCTTCCTATCCATTATCTCTATTATAGCTATTCTTCTGGCTGGCAAATATTCTATTCTATGAACTGACTGCCCGCACAGCTCATCTCTCTCTTTTCTTCCTCTTCAAACATCAAGATAGATCACCAATATCAATCAAATTTAATCAGGTGTTTGAACAGGAATACATAGTTTGAACAACTGGCTCTCCTGGAATGGGATTTCTCACCGTGGCCTTAAGAGGTACAAAGAATAACCACCCTCCGTTTCCTCTCTCTTTCTCACTCTCTCTCATCTTTCTCCTTCACAGCTTGCGACTAAAAACCAATCACTCAGGAACCAGAGCGCTCCGCTTGGCACACTAAGGCACCCCGATGAGCAGCCATTCATCACGTAAATAACAAAATTAAAATTACACTTCTCCGTTTAATTCGGTCATTTATTTTTCTGGAGGGAGACAGAGAGAGACGGAGAGTCCATACAAGCAATGGCACTTCTTTCTCTGGGCCGTGATGTGCAGCCCTGATGTGTTTTTGTGTCTCCTCCAGAGGACGACTTTGTCATTTTACGGCAGTTTTTTATTTTACTGCAGCACTCAAACCTGTGCAGTCAACATTAATGAATCACACCACATTGATTTCTTCATAATGGAAAAAAAATGGACTTGATTAATGACGATACTTCATGACGAGGTCGTAAAAACCAACATTTAGGCGCGGTACATGTTCGAATTGTTGAGCTCTACTGACTATCCTCTTTATGGGACATGTGTTCACTCTGCCATGAAGATGGATCACAGTAAGTTCTGTTAGTATAACGTAGTACTGTACATTCAGTTGATGGAGAACTAGTGGGGGGTGGGTGAGTCTAACACGACTCATAAAAACAACATGTTAAATCCACAGCGTTTAATTACAGGAATAAAGTGACTCTTACAGTTTTCAATCAAGTCCCTGTTTCTGTTAACTGAACACTGTAGGAGTTAAATTAACAGCTGAATATGAGGGATGTCGTTGTGCTGTGCTTATTTACCTGAGTCACACACTTTAGATTTCACTACAGAGCAACACTGAGCTCATGACCTATCCATTAATCCCATTTGAACCGAACTATACACATCATTCACTCATTGACTACGTTTACATGGACAGCAGTTATCTAATTATTGACCTTATAAAAAATTGCTGTTTACATGGTAGTTTCGTAATCAGAGTATTGTCTTAATTTGGTTAATATTGGATTATTGTTGTCCATGTAAACGTACTGATTGATCTTCAGTAACCACTTTATCCTGGTCATGGTCGTGGTGGATGTAGAGCCTTTCCTGAAAACTGGGTGTGAGGCCAGCTTTAGCATAGCCGATCCTACTAGTAGCATGTTTTTGAGAGGTGGGAGATGAACCCAGAGGAAAAAACACAGAAACGAGGAGAACATGGAGAAACTCCACACAGACAATAACCAAAGCTCAGAATGAAACCAGGAACCCTCGAACTGTGAGACAGCAAAGCTACACATCATTGTGCCAGCATGCACATAAATCACAAGAACATTATTATTTGAAAAATTCTATAATTTATAAAATTATTCATTTATTATCAGCAATAGCAGTGATGCTCATATTTGTAAAATGCCAGTTAAATGGTCATTTCTTCATCAGACCATTGATTATGAGCTGCCATATTAATTTAGCTCCTATTCTTTGATAATAATTTCCCCCTCATTCTTATTCACATCTTATTTTAATGGTAGCCAGGCGAATAATTAGTACGATCTGTTGTCATGGCAATCCACGAACCCCTAACATCACTCTGTCTTGGTTTTATACCAGCAATATTTTGGAGTAAAATTATTTTGTTGTATTAAAATTCAAGATTAAACAGCACTGATGCAAGGCTTCAGGATGAGCCACGAGAGGACAACATGATCTGTGGATTATGGCAGTGCTTTAGAAAATTCAGAAAAGCTTCAGGTAGAACCAAAAGTGTTCTATTTTTCTCTGAATAATGACCAAAAATTATGGTGCTGTTCTATCCTCAAAATAAGATTCCCTTTAAACTAACATCAAATTAACTATAACAGTAATTAATAAACAGGGTTTGGAGGGTCACTTTAAAAGTGTATTCCGTTACAGTTACAAAGTACATCATAAAACATGTAATCAATAACATAATCCAAGTATCACAAAATTAAAGTAATGTAATCTGATTATTTTGCCATCATTTACACATTTGAATGACCATGTAATATGAAGCCATGTGATAACATGAAATTAAACATTACCTTATAAGGCCATGGGCATAGTTTCGACGCAAGACAGCTGTCATTTACTGCTATTGTCATGCAACTGTTTGACGCCGTACACAACAGCACCTTCGCTTTCTCGCTGAAAATAGGCTAATGGATGAGAGGCAGGAATTTGGCATGTAGTTGCTGCAAGCCTTTTATAATCGACCAATTGGTGTGCAAGAAGGCAGGAATTACAGAGAGGGGTTAAAGCAATGTAAATATGCACACACATGGAGTATTAGACCATAAGCACATTATAATGAAACTAAAGCCAAATCCACATTTTCCCGACCAGACGCTGTTTTAAGGTCCGATAAAGAGGACATGTTGGGGGAAAAAAGAGGACGTATGGCCACCCTAACAAAAGCATTTCAGGGAACAATTTGTGTTCATTTCTAACAAATTAATTTTGCGCAAAGTTTTTTTTGTGCATGCAACAGGAGGTTGCTCATGTGAGTCTGGCGAGAGAGAACCCGAACTATAATCAAGCAACCGACTATATTGTGCTATGTTAAAAGATTAATTTCTTTGGTTTTAAAGAAAACAAAAATTGTAATCCTGATCGTATTCCCATTTTTTATTAAATGTACCTGTAACCTGATGACTTAGTTTTTTGACGTATCTAATGGATTAGAGTTACCATTTTTTGTATCCTGATTGCATAACACCGTTACATGTATTCCGTTACTCCCCAAGCCTGTGTATGACTGAATAAATCAGACATGTTTCGTGTTCTAAGTAACTAATAGCGTGTTAGACCACAGGATTATACAAGAATAATGCGTGCCAGGGGTGTGATGTGACATGTAGCGGAAGCCGACTGCTGCTACTCTAAGTGCATTATTTTTGTATAACAGTACTGTGAGGAGTGTGTTATTCTGCTTATACAACAGCATTTTTGCCTACGATTACAATGTTTAATTCATTAATGAACTTGCACTCGCACTTTTAAACGGTTTATAGTTCGATTTAATGCTGTGGAAGTTAGTTCCTGTTCGTACCTATGTTATAACTGTGATTCACCAGCCTCTCCCTTGCTCTCTGTCTCTCTCTCTCACACACACACACACACACACACACACACACACACACACACCACACACACACACACACACACAAACTGCAGCCTGTCATCTAACTGAGAAAACAGAGGAAACTGACAGTGGTTCAGTACAGTGAGTGCTTGTAACAGAAGCTTGTAGCTGCATCTTTGATTTGTTTAGTCATTCTGGTGCTAATTTGTTGGTTGGTGCTGTTTGTTTTGGTCCAGTGCCGTTGAACTTCATATTAATGAGAAATCCAGTATAGAAGTAGAGATGTTGCTGCAAATGCTGGACTCAATATCCCAGAATGCAAAGCTGTTATACAGCTCAGAACGTTAGCGATTTACGAGATGACGAGTGCGACGGCGTTGACGTTGATATTAGAATGGAAGTCTAAGTATTTGGTGTGAGGGGCAAACTTTTAGGGACTCACCTCATACTCCTGTGAGAGTTTCAGGTTGTCATTGGCTTTGAGCAGCTCAGTGTGTTCTGCCAGCTCTGTGATGGGGATGGGTGGATGGTTCATCATTCCTACATCAGCACCAACAGATAAAGACACTCAGTCAAATGCAGAATACAGTAAAGAACAGGGGATTGGGATGTCAGAGTGTATGTGTGTGTGTGTGTGTGTGTGATTGGGAGAGGTTCAGAAAGTCAGTCCAGACATATAAAACATAAAATGGTGGCAGGTTTTGGCGCTGCTGTCTGACCAGGCCAGAGCTCAGAATTTGTTTTTTCATTCCCAGCTCTCACACATGAAACCCTAGTGCCTTTATCCAAAGGAAATAAAGGAGGGGACCTATGGGTAATTGCTAAGGTGGCGAAGAAACCACAGACCAATTACTTCTTAATGCTACCGGGAAAATTGGCTTTTAATAGCTTCGCAATAGCAGCACAGTGATGAAATTCATTTTTTGGGGCTTTATGATAATAAAAAGGTAGAGAAATAAAAAAAATGATACCCCAGAGCATGATGGCTGCCCTCTGCACGGCTGATATGTGCAGCATACACAGAGCCATACTTCTCTCCGTGCGCATGTGAAAAAAAGTCTTTCCTGTTGACAAATACCCTCTTCTCAAACTGATTTAGGGAATCAATGATTTGAAACAAATCCAAAATTGGCTTTGAGAAATATTTCCCACGCTGCAAAGAGCATCTCCCAATCAACTAATGTTTAATGAATGTAATCAAATGTGCATTCTGAATCAAACTTTTCCGATTTTTTTTTTCACAGGAGGAGAGATGGAGGTGTGTTCTCAAAAGAATGCACTGACTAAATCATTCATCGGATATATATATATATATATAAAGAAGAAATAAATTAGTCTGAGTGGCTTGAAACGAGTCAAAAAGACTCCTGTTCCTTTGGGGCTGAACATTTTCTTATTACTTTTCGGCAGCAAAAAGGATTTTTATTGCCTTTAAGTAGGTATTGTGTTGTATATGTTTGCATTTTTGCATTAGCCTAATTGTAATAGGGCCATTTCTTCTTATTTATTTATTACTGTTTTTATGGTAGTTCTGCTACTCTAGCACTTAGAAGATTTGGGAAGATTACGGGGAAGTTACAACTTTGCAACTTTGTTCTAACAATGTTTAAATCCCCATAACCACACATTACAAATTAATATTACTGTAATTCAATTAATTGGATGAAAAATTCATTGGGCTTCTTATAAAATTAATCACAATGTTACATAATTAAACACGTAAAGAATAACACACTTTGGGGCATGCTGTTATACTGAGTTACAGTTATTACTCAGAACATCTGAAGTATTTTATTCATCTTAAACCACAGCAAACTGCCTGCGATTTCTATTTATTAATGAATGACATGTACTTTTTTTATCCATTTATAGTCATGTTTAATACTGTGGAACAGTATGCAGGGTGTCTCCTTACAAAGGCTACTATGTTGTGCCATCGTTAGTAAATGTTTGTGGAAACTAAATCAACACCTTCTGACCAATCAGATTTGAGAATTCAGCAATGCTGTGGTATAAGACTTCATAACGACTTCTATATAATGATGGTAAAAGCAAAATGCTCCGGTCAGTATTTTTTCAGTAAGAAAACTGAATTTAGTGTAACTGAATTTGAGTCCAGGTTTCACTCATTGCGTGTGTAGGAGCCCTGGCCTGGGCAGGGACAGTTTCAGGGTCACACATTGCATGTGCACATTGCTTCACTTCAGCCAAAGCTAAGCAAGCTGCAGTGTCACCTAAATCCCCACCGACCCCTTAAACCATGAGCCCAAGCAGTCATTAGTGCAGATATAATGACAACCCTTACAATTGTTTAAAACAAATACAGCATGATATTTTCAACTATGAACCATAGAGAGGCCAACACCAGCTGAGCATGCTGGGAGTTAATCCCATTACCAGCACAACATTGCCCATGTAAATAGGAAACCAGGGGGAGGAGGACATTCATCTATTTATCTATTTATGCAAGTTAATCCTAATATCAACATTTAAGCTTTAGTCATTTTTGCCTTTTGCTAAGAGAGAGAGAGAGAGAGAGAGAGAGAGAGAGGTCAAAACTTAGCTAAAAGATGACATCTCTTTTTTTCCCCACTGAAATGTCCTGTGATTTAATTAAGCGTGTATAATCTGCATAATCACATTAGCTGTCCTCAATTTCCCATACACTTCGTAGTGCTATGCTCTAAATGCCACATGGTCTCCGGGCTGTGCGACGGAAGCATCACAGCTTCACAATTTATGCTAAATTTAAAGACGCAGGCAGCGTACTAGTGAAACAGAACGACGGTGCACACAAATGAACTGATAAACATGCCTCTCTGTTAAAGACATATTTATAATGAAAACAGTGTCAATGTAAAAATCCCTCATTTGCGTCCTTCTTATACACTTCAATAATAATAATAATAATAATAATAATAATAATAATAATAATACAATAATTTTTACTCCGTCATGGGCTTCTTTAATTTTCCCCTCCAATTTTGCACCTCTTGCATCTTTGTGCCTCTTCTTTCCTCTCAGGGTGCCATTCATTTTTACTTCCTTTGCTTAACACATATTTCCAATTCTCCTCAACTGAGGCACAGCAAATAATGGCTTTTAGCGTTTTTTTCCCCCAGAGCTGAGGACTGTGGGTATTTATTTGAAGGATATTGAATATCAGACTGACAGAGCTCGTCTTTTTCAAGGACGAGTTTTAGCCCCCGCATTTCCCCTCAGCATTCTCTCTCTCCGTCCTTCTTTTATCCCATGTAATCAAGATGCGATCAGCGAATGCAACAGAAACAAACACCCCTCCTAATTACACATTTCACACTCTAGATTCGGGTTTTGATAATTGGTGGAAATGGCTTGATTTCTTGATTTTTTTTTCCTGTCTGGGTGCAATTTTTTTCCTGAACACAATCATTTACATATAAAAGAGAAAAAGACTCGATTTATCACTAGTTTTTCCTTGCTTTGTGTGTGTGTTCGTGTGTGTGTAAGGAGGGGGCACATGGGGTGGGGGTGGGGGGTTTGTAAGTATGGGAGGAGGTGCACTGTGTGATGCACAGACAGGAGTCATGAATGAAAACCCTCGTCTTCACACGAGCAGTGACATAAGGGTTCTAACGTGGATTAACAACAGGCAACCTGTCAGCCCGGTGAAGGACAAAACAGCAACCAAAGCTGTGTGAAAAAAAATAGTGCTGCATGTGTGAAGGAAAAAAAGGGATGTATTTAAGCAGGAATAATGCGAAAAGGAGGAACACAGGAGGAACTAACTTTCATAGTCAAAAGCGGCTTCACTTAGAGGGCTGCTCAGACCCGAATCTGTAAAGAACAGCACAAAAGAAAGGCAAGAACTCCTCTTATTATGCAAGAAAGTTACAATAAAATGGATTACAATGATAACAATGCAAAACAATATGCAAACAAGCCACAAAATAGTCATCGTTTCCCGTACGCTTGCACTGAATATTCTGGTCTGGTCTGCACCTATATAGTGCTTTTTAACCTTAGCGGTTCTACAAAGCACTTTACACTGTTTCTCATTCATCCATTCACACACAAATGACTGCAGAGCTGCAATGCAAGGCACTAGCCTGCCATTGGGAGCAACTTGGGGTTCAGCGTCTTTCCTAAGGATACTTCGGCATGTGGACTGGGAATCGACCCGCCAACCCTATAGGGAACAACCCATTCTACCACCTGAGCCATAACTGCCCAATGTGAAGGTAACCCTACGCTCAAACTAGCAAGCTCAAGTCACTTGTAGCAACCAATAGTCTTGTCGTTTGTGGGCATGGTCTGTTCAGTGTATTTTTTTGTTGCTCTGATAGAAACAGTATTAGCTATACTGTATAGCATCTTCAGATATCTAGTTACACAGTCCCTCCAGATTCATTTTGCGATTACAGAAATGAATGCAAAATCAAAAAACTTCACAATATTTGGATCAGCTTGCAATTTTTCAAAATTACCGCAGATTATCCAAAGATTTGGGCCAAGACGTGTCATGTGACATCATCACAACACACTTTTAGCCAAAGCCCTCTTTGATTCACTTGCATCGAACATGAGTACAGTGCATCCTGAAAAAATTCACAGCGCTTTACTTTTTCCACATTTTGTTATGTTGTAGCCTTATTCCAAAATGGATTAAATTCATTATTTTCCTCAAAATTCTACAACCAATACCCAAACAATATCCAAAACAATTTCCTGATATTCAAGTTTTTTAATGCAAAAATGCATAAACCAAGGGGGCGAATCGCATCACAAATTTTTAAAAAAGCACAATCAAGTGATATCCAATTTGCATAGAAGTGAGAAACAAAATCTCAATTGAAATGTAACACCGTTGCTTTGTTGCTGAAACTATGGTTCCATGTTATGCTAATACACAGAAAATTAAGTTTCCTATCGATCTGTTGCTTGCTAGTGTGATCGTAAGGTGGATATGGAGGAACACTAATTATACACAAAGGAAATTGTAGCCTAAATTATTTAAAGACCTGTTTTAGTGTGTTACAGTATACAAAACATTTTTTTGATACTAGTCTATAATGTACAGGCTGAAAACCATGAAGAATAACATTAAGGACATCTGTAAATCCTGTTTCTTCCAAATGAGCCCACAGTAAAGGTCAGAGCTAAAGGAGAAGGAAGCTGAACAGCACTTCATCTAGGAAGAACATGATGACACCTATGTCTAATGCTTGAATCCCACTTGACACAAGTGACTCAATAGAAAACACTTAGCAACATGTGCTAATCAGATGATAAGACATTCAGGTCCAGCATGCTCCATCTGGTGCAATTTGTCCATCAAACCTCAGAATCTACATGTTGTTTGAATTGTTCTTCTACCTGAAAGAGTGCAAATGAAGACCTTTGAAAGACAGAAAGTTATTTATTGAGCAAGGGAGACAAGCAAGATGAAGACGCTTGTCCTGGTCTCATCTTTGATGAAGAAACATCACAAATCTCACAGAAAGCTGAAGAGGAAGAGCGACAACTGTGGACTGAGAGAATAAGGATGAAAAAGTAGAGAGAAAAGAGAGAGAGAGAGAGACTGTGTATGTGGTAGAGAGAGAGGGAAAGAGAGAGAGAAAGAGAGAGAATGAGAGAGAGAGAGAGAGAGAAAGAGAGAATGAGAGAGAGAGAGAATGAGAGAGAGAGAGAATGAGAGAGAGAGAAAGAGAGAATGAGAGATGGAGAGAGAGAAAGAGAGAATGAGAGAGAGAATGAGAGAGAGAGAATGAGAAAGAGAAAGAGAGAATGAGAGAGAGAAAGAGAGAATGAGAGAGAGAATGAGAAAGAGAGAGAGAGAATGAGAGAGAAAGAGAGAATGAGAGAGAGAGAGAATGAGAGAGAGAGAATGAGAGAGAAAGAGAGAATGAGAGAGAGAGAATGAGAGCGAGAGAGAGAAAGAGAGAAAGAAAGAAAGAAAGAGAGAATGAGAGAGAGAGAGAATGAGAGAGAAAGAGAGAATGAGAGAGAGAGAATGAGAGCGAGAGAGAGAAAGAGAGAAAGAAAGAAAGAAAGAGAGAATGAGAGAGAGAGAGAATGAGAGAGAAAGAGAGAATGAGAGAGAGAGAATGAGAGCGAGAGAGAGAAAGAGAGAAAGAAAGAAAGAAAGAGAGAATGAGAGAGAGAGAGAATGAGAGAGAAAGAGAGAATGAGAGAGAGAGAATGAGAGCGAGAGAGAGAAAGAGAGAAAGAAAGAAAGAAAGAGAGAATGAGAGAGAGAGAGAATGAGAGAGAAAGAGAGAATGAGAGAGAGAGAATGAGAGCGAGAGAGAGAAAGAGAGAAAGAAAGAAAGAAAGAGAGAATGAGAGAGAGAGAGAATGAGAGAGAAAGAGAGAATGAGAGAGAGAGAATGAGAGCGAGAGAGAGAAAGAGAGAGAGAGAGAGAATGAGAGAGAGAGAATGAGAGCGAGAGAGAGAATGAGAGAGAGAGAGAGAGAATGAGAGAGAGAGAGAAAGAGAGAATGAGAGAGAGAGAGAATGAGAATGAGAGAGAGAGAATGAGATGGAGAGAAAGAGAGAATGAGAGAGAGAGAGAATGAGAGAGAGAATGAGAGAGAAAGAGAGAATGAGAGAGAGAGAGAATGAGAGAGAGAGAATGAGAGAGAAAGAGAGAGAATGAGAGAGAGAGAAAGAATGAGAGAGAGAGAGAGAGAAAGAGAGAGAGAGAGAGAGAGAGAGAGAGAGAGAGGAATCCCTTCATTAGTCAGCCACATCCTCTCATAAAGCCCCAACACAAATGAGCATAAAGAGAATAATGGTGGACTTTCTCCCACTGGGATGGCTCATCATCAACACACACACTTCTACACTGCGGATGGACCTCAATATGAAAACGTTATTCTGAACAGATCACGTGCTACTTATACAAATACAGAAATGAATTCGAGGGGCTCTATTCATGTATTATTTTTATTTACTTATTTAGAAAGCTTGCCTGAAAGGATCAGTAAAATCCACCTTGTTGAATTAACACCTACGTGTTTGTTCATGCCCAATTGGACACAAAGTAACACTAAATGAATTAATTCAACACTCTAGGTGTTAACTCAACACTGGGGATTTTGCTGTGTGGTTGAGACTAGAGAGCCGTTTCTCAATATGCGTTCTTATGCGTGCTTACATCCTTGTGTTCTACGTCATCATCCACTGCCAAATTTCAGGATGGACGCCTGCAGACTTGAACGCACCGAACCCACGTAAAGTCCCAGAAGTCATTGTGGCAAAACAATGAGGGAAGCCTGAGCCATAAATAAGTTTTAACGTTTTTTTAATGGCAATATTTTAAATATGCATCCCAAAAGAATGATTTTGATATATGATTTCGAATGAGATATGTATGAGTTTGTTGAAAAGTTGAATTTATAAAACTTGAAGTTTATAAGACAAAAAAAATGCAGCTTGTTACCAAGAAGCATAAACTCCTCTGTCTTGAAAATGTCCCAAAAAACTTCTAGCTTTACCTCTTACAGTTACAATGCGTAGACACCTTCCAAAATAAATGAATACATAAACTCTCCTTACAGAAAATATCACCATATCAGCAATTTCTTAAATAACAGCACATTTTTAAATGATTATTAGCTTTTGATTTTATGGAACGTCTGCCATACAAGTCCCCGTGTAAGCTGTTGCTATAGAAACGCTAACGTATCAGATGCGGCGCATAAATATACTCCTGTGATTTGCTGTCAGAGAAGTATCCAACTAATAATCTGAACGTGAATATTGTGTTACACAAACTTCTCCTTTTGTCTTCTCTTAAATAAATATGTTGAGATGAAGCTTTGCAGAAAATGTCATTTAAAACACACATACACACACACACACACACACACACACACACACACAACACACACACACACACACACACACAACAATCACCATGAAAAGCTTAGCTAACGTTCTGAGATAATGTTACGGACTTCTTAAGCATTTATGATACTAAATGCCATAACCCATGTGCGCATATTTCTTTTTCAGATGACATGTAATGTGTGTGTAAATGGAGATTTAATTCTGTGATGGACTTGTGTTATAAGATGGATGTGTGTGTGTCTGTGTGTTTGTGTGAAGTCTAGTTTGACCAATAACTGCTATTAGCTAAAGGAAGCGTCTCCACAACACTCAGACACTCGGCGTAATTGGCCTAAAACATCTGTTTAAATGAAATCCGCCGTGCACAGAGATAATGACACTGTTCCATATGACAGGATACCGCACGGGCCATAAGGAATGTGACTCGATTAATAAAGTGGAATGTGAGGCTTTAAAAAGGACCGTATTTTTTCATGATGGAGAAGAATGCAGGGATGGGGCTGAAGAAAAAAAAAAAGCTAAACAAGATGAAAGCGACTCTGCTCATTATACAACTGATGGACAAAGACTGAAGATGGATATGAGAGAGAGAGAGAGAGAGAGAGAGAGAAGGAAAGAGGATGGAAAATAAAGAGAAGTAAACAGAAAAGGAAAGAGCGACACCAATAAAGACAGAAAGAGACTGAGAGGCAGACACAAACCGCACGAGAGATAGAAATAGAGAGAGACAGAGAGACAGACAGAGAGGGAGTGAGAGATAAAACATGAAAAGAAAAAGAGAGAAAACCAGAGAGAGGAAAGAGACAGTGAGGGACAGTGGATGAGAAAAAAAAAGGACAGAGAAGTGGAGAGAGAGACAAGGATAGAGAGCTAGAAAGAGAGAGCATATATACAGAGAAAGTGATGCAGCATGAGGAAGTGTGAGAAAGACAGAGATAAGGAGAGAGAGAAGGAAACCAGGATGGAGAGATATCGAGTGAGAGGGTGGGTGATATGGAGGCCCTGTTTACGCTAGTGTGTTTCTGTTTTTAAAAGGGCGTTTTAAAATGAAAATGATCCTCCTCCACACTGGCGTTTTGCTGTGTTTCAGAAATAGTCTCCGTCCACAGTGCACGACCAAATACGCATGTCACATGACCATTCATGCACACTGGACATGCACATACAGTACAAGTGTAAACAGGAAGTCGATTGCTAGTCACCGGCAGGCACAACAACCCCGCGTTCCATGTAGGACTTACGCTGCTTGAAATGAGATTTGTTGGCGATTACTCTAATCGTAGTTCGCCCCTTGCGCATGTAGGTAGCTGCAGTACTATAAAATACAAAATTTAACTGCACAATGGCTGCTAAGAATGACAACAAAGCCAGCAAAGCTTGCGGTTCAGCCTCCATGTTGTTGTGTATACGATCAAGGTAATGGTCATATGGGAGAGGCTTGATGATTCAGGAAAGGAAAAGCAATGATCCAGCAGACCCAATCAGGGGGCGAATATTGGCGATGCCACGCTTCTTCATTTTGGTACGTTTACACTGAAACGCGAGCCTGGAGTTTTCAAACTAAAACGGGGTCTTCGGCGTTTCCAAAAGTCTCCATTTTGGAACACGCCGGAGTAGTGTAGACGACAGGCGTAACCGTAGCAAAAGTTATGCGTTTTAAAACGAAAACGCAGTCGTGTAAACAGGGCCTTATTCAGGTCCATAAGTATTTGGATAGTTAAAATAGAGAGAATGAACGGATGTTAGAGAGAGAGAGAGCGAGATGGAGTAAAGGATAGAGATAGAGAGATATGTTAATGCCAATAAACCTTCAAATGAATTACACCGAATTAAGGATCAAACTGAGTGAGTGAGAGAGAGAAAGAGAGAGAGAGGTAGACAAAGGGAGATAAAGTTGGCACAGCAATAAGGATGGAATGAGCACCAGTGACAGAGTCTGATATATGAAGTGAATTAAAAATCGGACTGATTGAAAGTAAGAAACAAAGAGAGAGAGAAAGAGAGAGAGAGAAAGAGAGAGAGAGAGAGAAAGAGAGAGAGAGAGACATGTCAGAGCAGCTTTAGTGAGGCAAGCCGCAGAAAATGAGACAAGAGCAGAATGTCCTTTAAACAGAGTTATGTGGAGACGACAAAAGCTTGTTTTTCCATCAAAGTTATTGTGTGTGTGTGTGTGTGTGTGTGTGTGCGTGTGTGTGTGCTCAAACAGCCTTCTATAAACAGACCTTTCTGATTCAGAAGTCCAGCTCCAGCCTCATGCAGCTGCAGCTGCAGCAGCAGACATTAATCACACAGATGAGTGCAGCTCAGTGTAGCGTACTATCCGGACTGTAAGACACAGTTTTGCTCTGAAGCAGGTGCTGTGACTTATACAGTGACGTATCAGGTGCTAGGAATTAGCACAAAAATAGGGAATGACTGTGTATAACATAAGAAATAAAAGGAATGAACTTCTCTTAAATTGAAATAAAAGAAAGAATGATAATGACTGGCAAACTGCTGTGGTATAAGAGGAATAAAACATTTCAGATTTGTGCTGTTATTAGAAAGTAATCAGTCCTGTTGATGAATTATTTCCCATAACAGTAAAAGTGTTATAAGTACTTATAAGTCAGAATTTAGGGTGAGTGTCTTATAGTCCAATTCAATTTCTTTAAACTTATGGCCCAGAAAATATAGTAAGAAATAATGTGGAGTAGAAACAACGGTGAATTCGAGTCATGTCGGAAAGTTTGTATTTATGAATTTAACAGGCACAAACACCACCACAAAGTCGTATTTACGAGCGGGAAACCAAGGATTTTCTTTGAGCTCAGTTGAGCTGAGTTGGGGGTGTGCCAAGAAGAAAACATGCTGGAATCAATGAATGCAACGTCTGTAGTTGATGGTAAATTTGTTGAAATTGAATGTTTACAATGAAACAAGCACAAAATACGATAGCACCGTACAATTACGATATAATATGTAACAATAAAGTTTACAGAGGCTTCCTAAATGGATTAAAAAATAAAAATTCTAAGCACACCTGATATGCATCCTTTGTTCTTGATTTTATAGAAGTAGAGTTTAAAAACGTTGCTCTAGTTTTTTCTAGTTAATTAAGAGAAGGTACATCGCCATCTTGCTACGATCAAAGTGACTTGAACATCCCAGGGGGACTTAAACGCACAGCAAGAATAGGCTATATCGCACATTTCAAAATTTGTTCACGTCACCATAGCAACCATAAGCAAAACAGTGCAAGTTGAGAAACGCAGGAGGCGGGATTCGTCAGAGTATACGTGAGCTGAGGAAGTCTTCTTCATTGAGTTTATTGCACTGTAACCCGGGTCTTATGGATTGACCGTATGTCTCATCAGAAGGTCAATACGAGAGCAAAAATAGAAAAAAAAGTAGACCATTGCAAAAACAAATGATGAGGAGAAGAGTGTGACTTTAGGAAACATCCACAATGTTCATAGAACCTGATGTAACCTCAATCATGAAAACACACCACTGCACTGGTGTTTAAATGTGGAAGAAGAGAATGTGTTAGAATACAATGTGTGTGTGTGTGTGTGTGTTAAAAAAAGCTAAAAGAGCTGCTAACATGTCAAGTCCTTACAATAAAACAAACATGTGTATGTGCAAGAGAGTAAAACATTTAAAAAAGCATGACAGGAGTTCTCCAGTATGACATTTGCACATGTGTGAGTTCACCTAACGTGTGTGTGTGTGTGTGTGTGTGCGTAAACCCTTTATAGAATCCAGAAATGCATGGTAGGAATTGTCCAGTATGTGAAAGCCCATATTGTGCATGCATGTGCGAGTCCACCCGATGTGTGTGTGTGTGTGTGTGTGTGTGTGTGTGTGTGTGTGTATACCTGGAGTCTGGAAGTTGATGCGCCTCATCTCCACAGGGTCGGTGGGATGGTGTGGTGTGATCTCAGCATTGTTGAGTAGACATTTGGTACGTGGCTCTGATTCCTTCCTTTTGCTGCTTGAAAAAGGAAAAAACACATGCGCGCACACACACACACACACACACACACACACACACACACACACACACGCAAGCGCACACACACGTAAAGACCAAAATAGTTGCCCTACATAAACATGCATAGACATCACTACTCCACAAACACAAACAGACTCCCAACAAAGCCAAGCCAAAAAGAGAAAGTCATATTAAGCGTGAGCAGACTTTGCCTTGTGGCATGCGGCTCCAGCCTACCCTCCCCCATTCCACCAATCGAATTAATTCCAGCGTTTTATGCTGAGGCAGGTTATTTTCGTTTCGCCTCGTTTTTGAAAACAGTAATAAAGTACAGCGGTGCCTTACCTGTCAGGTTTGCTGTTTCCAATGAACGCAAGGAGAGAAAAAATATATATAACAGGAGAGGAGAAAGAAGGGGGGGGGGGGAATCAATACGAGGCATTGAAATTCACAGAGGTGTCAGAGAGAACTCATTTGCATCAGGAGCGACCTGTAAAAGGCAGAGTGTGTTTCATGGCTCAGTGTGCCACTATATGATCTCACAGCGTTTAAGGTCAGGATCAAGGGCAGGTAGAGGGAAACACTATCTTACAGCCACTCACTCTGAGATACAAAGCCATTTAAAAAGCCCTGTTCACACACACACACAGCGATGACCGTGCCTGGTCAGGACAGATGCTATTAGATACACCATTGTTCAGCTTTAATATTTCAGAACGCTGAGGTCACTTCCACTAGGCTGTGCTCTGCTGTACACCAGGACACACCTTGTCTGTTTCAATTTTTAAACGCTCTGCTGGAAAATAATTTACTCCAAACGTCCCAAGCATTAATGTTTCTAACCAGTAAGATAAGCTTATGGCCTCTGCTTTAGCATTATGCACACTGCATGCAAATGATTACACACCTGCCTCAGTAACACTATTAATACCTAAACAATTTTATACATCTATATTAAAGTGGGTAGCGTTTCCACCTCACAGCTTCAGGGTTCCTGGTTCGACCCACTAAAAATATGCTGACAGGTGAATAGCGTTCTTGGGATAGGCCGTGATCTTTAGCGCTTACTGAAGATGAATGAACGAATTTGGAAATGTGCCTTCATCCACATAATTTCTAATGCACAAAATCCTACCCGAGTCTGATGCTTGTGTGGAGTGACTAATAGCGGTACTGCAAAACTGCAGAAGCAGTCCTGTGACATTTACGATAAAGGGAAAACTGTAAACTTGTTTTGGCCAAAACTAACATAGATCATAGTAAACGCCAAAACATTTGGCTGCTGTAGAAACACCATACTTCAAGAGATAATTAATCTATTATTTATTTATTTATTTATTAAGTTCTATCTATATCGCTATCTATCTACAGTTGCAATCAAAATTATTCAACCCCCATTGCAAATCAGGTTTAAAATGTACAGACTTTCGGCTGTTTGCAATGAACAAATCAAACAAAAGCAATTGAAATACTTCAACACAACGAATGCTTCAAGTGGTTTCCCCAAATTCAACTGAAAATGCACCTTATAATGTCTTAACATTGTGCTAGATTTGTTTTATTTTATCACATACAGGCGTTATACCTAATGTTTATTCCACATAAAGACAACGTATAAAGAATATGAAGTCTTTGTTGTTCCAGAAGCCGGTGTCTGGCTATGCATGAGGTCATAACAGCATAATGGTGCTCTACTAAGTACTAAAGATGCTTGCCATGAACAGGTTGAATAATTTTGAAACTGGAGAAGTCATTGAAAGTTGCATTTTCAGTTGGATATGGGGAAACCACTTGAAGCATTCATTGTGTTGAACTATTTAAATTGCTTTTCTCACCCAAAACACTTCCCCCTTCACTCACTTTTTATAGAGCAGAATGGCGATGACAATGCAGATGATGAAGACCACAGCCAGGACTGGTCCCACCACCCAGATGAGGCCGTCTCCACCCGTCTCCACAGGTTGGGGGTCCACGTCCGGGGCCATGATGGGGTCAGAGTAAGGGCTGGCCACAAACATTTTCTAAAAAAACACACAAACACACTGTCATGGTCGCTAACCGAAGACAAAGACTTCAAATTTTTTATACTTTGTCTTTATGTGGAATAAACATTAGGTATGTGATAAACAACTGTATGTGATAAAATAAAACAAATGTAGAACAATGTTTAACTTCTATTAAACAACTTAGGGTTAGGGTTAATATATCATAATAAGTGTTTAGAATTCATGTACCGTATTTTCTGCACCATAAGGTGCACCGGATTATAAGGCGCAATCTCAATTACGAGGTCTTATATCTGTACTTGAGCAATACATAAGGCGCACCGTGTTATAAAGCGCATGCTAAAACATACGGTTGTTACGCCTTGGCCAGCAGATGGCACCCCAGCATGAACTAACTCTAGACACGTGACTAATTGTTTTGGATTGGTTGGATTCGGTGACATATCCCAGCTGTGTTGTGTTTGTTTTGATTATGTTGGGTATTTAAACCCCTCGGGGCTAAGAGCACATTGCGCGTTATTGTTCTTTGTTTGAAGGTCTGTCTTGAGTGTTTGCCGAATGAAGCCAGTATGGTTAGCCTTTTTGAAGCCAGTGTGGTTAACCTTAGCTGGGGATGCTAAGTGGTGCTTGTTTGTTTGTTTTGTTCTTAAATAAAGACGGTTCTCCTACACTTACTTATTGCCTCCAACTTCGTGACAACGGTCTACAGAAAAAAGGTAACGGAAGCAAAACAGTGAGTTAAGTTGAACTTTATTCAACAAATGTTGTTTTTCAGCATACCGGTAGTATACCTACCGGAGGCGTGGTGGAGGTAAGCGTACGTACTGTACGTATTACGTAATGTTCTCTGATTGGTTTATCGCTGCCAGCGTACGTAGTGTACGTATTACGTCCCTGTGTCAGCGGGAAATGGTCCGACAGTCAATCAAGCGGAGCGTTTACCAAAGTTTTTTTGGTAAACAACATTTTTACAGATTTTGGAACTCAGTGCACACATAAGGCGCACCGGATTATTAGGTGCACGGCTGATTTTTGAGAAAATTTAAGGCTTAGTGCGGAAAATACGGTACATACAAGTGAACTTGGAGTAGTCTTTTTATCTATTGTTTATTTAGATTCTTCATTCACTCTCTATATTGTGAATGATATTTCACAATATTTATTAGATATTTATTAGAGTTGTGACTTGTGATAGACAGTAGTGTGAGAGTGAGATCCACTCACCGCACTGGTGGAGTTCAGCTCGGCCAGGATGAAGAAGACGTAGTCCTGTCCGGGCTCCAGAATGCGGTTCTCATAGCCGTTGTAGACCATCTGGTTGCCCAGTGTGAAGCTTGGAGGCACGGTGCTGGGTTTAAAGCTGGCGGCAATGTACGGCTTCTTCACATCTACCTGGCTCAGCTGCCGCGTTGTCCGCATGTGTCTCTGCTTCACATTCCCGTCCCTCAACAGCTGAGAACAGACAGAGAGGGAAAGTCTATAGCACAACAGAAGTTCCCACCAAATCAACATTCATGCTGCAAAAATAATTTTTCAGCTCTTTCATCTTAATTCTCCCTGTGGTCTGGAGTCAATAGGATGTTTTCTGGCATTGAGCCCAGATTAAAATGGAATGAGTCATCTACTCGGGAGAAGAAAAGGGTGGGAGAAAAAACAATGGCAGAAAGAATCAATCAGTAGCCAATATACCCTTGTGGCGGTCACGGCTCAAGGTTGAGTGGCTGTAGTGTAGCAGCATCCCAGAGAGGCGAAGAAGAGGCAGAGTAATTCGGCTCTCCCTTGGACATGGCCTGAGGGAAAGCTTCAGAAACGCTCGGCTTGGTTTAGCCTGAGTTCTCCTGAGGTAATAAGGACGTTCAGCCATGCCTCACAGTCATACTGGAAACTGATTTGTGGTTTGGATGAGGACGTGAATTTGAACAACTAAGGTTATCTATCTTGTTTAAAAAATTTAATCTTATTTTAGATGTTTAATTGCAAACATTTCCAGTAGAGCTAGTTTTATCCACAGATTACCAGAGATTTTCAACATCTCTGAGGCTGCAATGTGATTGGCTGTCAGCACATCTGTGAATACGTGCTTTTCAGTATATACAGTGGTGTGAAAAAGTGTTTGCCCCCTTCCTCATTTCCTGTTCCTTTGCATGTTTGTCACACGTAAGTGTTTCGGAACATCAAACCAATTTAAACAATAGTCAAGGACAACACAAGTAAACACAAAATGCAATTTGTAAATGAAGGTGTTTATTATTAAAGGTGAAAAAAAATCCAAACCATCATGGCCCTGTGTGAAAAAGTGATTGCCCCCCTTACTATAACTGTGGTTGTCCACACC
>JAFFST010048804.1:20826-34667 GCA_022414735.1 Noturus placidus
TTTAAGGGTTTGTCAAGTGTTGGTTTCTGAACAGGAACACTGTTAATGTGAACACTGGAAAACTCCTTCCCATATTACTGAGCAATAAAGGCCTGTTTTGCGTGTCCCAGTGACACTTCATCAAGCCACTGGCAAACTTCTGTGACTGTCCAATGCTCAGTCATGCCTGTAAAGCAGAACAAACACATTCATGTTAGAAAATGCACAATGTTAGTAAGTTGGATCTGCAATTTTACACCTGCACTTTAAAATTTGACACCGCTAGCTTGGAATGAAAATTAACAATATTTTTTACTTCAACAAACAATTCAACAAACATCAAATTTAATTTAAAATAATATTCACCCTGCATTAAATTAATTTAAGATCATTTGTAATTCCACAGCATTTCTACCTAATGTTCCTTTAAATAAACTAGTCAAGACAAGAAAGTTGGACGTTGAAAAATATATCCCGTATTTAATTGAATGATCTATTAATAGTTTTATGAATTCACACTTACTGCTCACTTTTAGTCAGATCCTCAGAATAAAAGGACTCTCAATCAGCAGGTGCAGAAATTAAAGTGAGAAGGAAATACTCCAAAATACTTTGAAACATTTATGATCTCCATCATGACTTAGCAGCCAAGCTAACGGTAAGGAATTTATCTCAGCCCGTTAACCCCGCCCACATTACATCACTAATTCACTTCACTTTCCTAATGTTACTGCGGTTTCATTAATTTATTAATTTATATATTTAATTACTGTATTTATGAATTGATGATATTTGTGAAGTTCATTTTTTTTGTTCAGAATTGATTTTTTATTTCATTTATTTATTTAAGTTAATGGCATTATCTTAGTATGTTTAGAAAAAAAAGACACAATGCTGATGAATAAATGTGACAAATGTGTTGCTGGTTGTTGCTTGATGTTACTTGAGGCACAGGTGTGTCTCAATCTTTATTTTAAATTCTTATATCTTATCGTTTATTCCACCGGAAATCAGACTGTACAACTCCTCTTCTCTAAAACATAAAACACACCGAAATGCTGCCCTATTGAGTTACTGCTTTTTGTAGTTCAAGTTCTATCTAGTTTAAGTTATTTTCCAATATTTCCTAATCATACTCCAAATATCCTTTCTATGATTGTATAAAATGCTTTCTAGGGTTCAAACAGTTTCAATTCTTCAGAAACCCACACTTTATTAGAGTAAACCTTAAGAGTCTTTGAGCAGGTAACATTGTCCTCTCACAATTTTATGCAGTTTGTTATGGTCTTAGTAACATTTATCACAATGAAAGGGTATTGTTATAAATCTCTACTGTTATTGTTGCTGAAGAAGAGCATTGTTTTAACTATCAGTTAAACTTTCCACCTCCTCAGCACGATTAGGCCCAGGTAATGTAGTATTTAAAAAAATAAAATAAATAGAAACCACACAAATAAGTAAGGAACAAAAGGAGATTTTTTTCAGAATCAGACACAGGAGGGAAAGGAGGACTTGTGGGACTGTAATCAGGTGATCCAGGATGGAAGGGTGAGAATGGAGGATAGAACGGAGTATGCCCGGGGGATCCACGGTGGGAAAAAAAGACAGAATAGGAGGGACTGGAAGGTGGCACCCGAGCAGCCATCATGTCGTCTGTATCTGTGTAATACTCCGTAGAAGCAGGAGAAGACATAAACTGAGGGTCAGTTTGGGTCGAAACATCCAGACACACTTTGACTGGAGTCAGTTGGTAACGCAATGGAGGTGGGAAAGTGGATGTATCAGGAGACGAAGTTAACACTTCAGTTAGAAGACTCAGGTCAGCCAACAGATGAGACAGCTGATAGCGTGTGTTTAAATCAAGCCCCTCGAGAGAAGGGAAGAATATCCCACGGCGTGCTTAAAATAGGAAGAGGAAAAAAGGTATGAGCCGCGTATAACACTATATTAATGGCATATATATAAAACATAGAGAAAGAGACGACTAGCAATGGAAACATAAAGCACTTACCCATGACAGCTGGAAAATGAAGGTACAAGTCCCAAGGGAGAAAGGCAGACAAAGGCCAACGGAAAAAGGTCGAACATAATAGGATAGAGAACCATGAAAAATCTGTTTTAAGGTGAAAGAGGAAACTCAAAAGTAAATTATAATAGAAATGGAAAAAACACAGAAGTGAGGTATAATGGAAAATATGAAACCTGGAAGGGAGGGGAAATAAAGTATATAAGGGACAGGGCTAACACAGGCTTTTCAGATCATTCCTTGGGGTACCTCAACATCTGTATCTCAAATGGTATTTGGAAAACTTCAATAAAAGCTGTGCCTACTTCTTCTCACTCACTGGTCTTGTGTGCTTCGTTCTCTCCTAAAAATTCCACGGAGTGTAAGTCAACACCTAACTATCTCATAAAAAAAAAAAAAAAAGAAGAAAATTTTGCACTTACACCTCTACTCTGCGCACGTTGTTTCTTCTGGTACTCAATTAATAGATCTTGTATAGTAGCACTACTTCTATTGTTCTCTGCTTGATATCACTTTGCTTGTATCTTTCATTTGTAAGTCGCTTTGGATAAAAGCGTCTGCTAAGTGAATAAATGTAAATGTAAGCATTGAACTAATCTCAACTATTGAATATGGGAATCAGTAGGATAATATTAGTCATAGAAATTTATTGTGATAGCACAAGGAAATTTGATACTTCATTTGGCGACCCCGGTAGAACTGGGCTAAGACCCAAGAAGTCCAGAATCCCACTCGTGGGACTTCGCGACTCACAAGCGAGGCAAGGCCAAATAGGGAAAGGCGGGACAGAAGCCTTTTTAAATTCTGCATTATATGCTTCGTTACTGTGAGCATGGGGCCCCGGTAGGGAAGGAAGGACAGAGTTGGTCTCCAGAATAAGAGTCCTGTAAAATGATTAAAGTAGAATACAGAGTCCCGCCAGGGCCGTGTGTGTGGAGTTTGCATGTTCTCCCCGGGTACTCCGGTTTCCTCCCCCAGTCCAAAGACATGCATGTTAGGCTGATTGGCGTGTCGAAAGTGTATGAATGTGTGTGTGTGTGTATGTGAATGTGCCCTGCAATGGACTGGCACCCAGCCTTGTGCCTGATACACCCTGGGATAGGCTCCGGGTTCCCCCGTGACCCTGAAAAGGAGTAAGGGGAACTTAAAAGGAAAATGTACAATTACTGTATGAACTTATAAAGAAAATGCTGAAATATTAGGTTGAAGAAAAGTCTAAGGATTAAATGTGCTGTGTTTTTGTGTAATGAGTCCTGGGATACCACTGATGAAAGACTCAGGTTTGCATAGAAGGAAGGTGGAAAAGGCCTAAATCCCTTGATACTGCTGGAAAGAGTCCAGGTCTGCTTAGAGAAGGGTAAAAATCCTGCGGGCCCTAGGTCTGTGTAAACGGGCAGTACAAAGGGTGAGAACCCAAAGTGCGAGCAACGTACCCAGTGAGTGAGTGAATTATTTTTTTATTTGATACTTTGAGGAAAACACTGTTGGTGATGATGATGTAAAATACTGAGTGTCATGTATATTTATACATTGTTTATGAATCCAAAATAACTAAATGTGTGCGAATTTATGTATCTGCAATAGCTGAGTGTGTGTCAACCTAGGTAGAGAGAAACTGGGCTGAGAGGACAAAGAGAGGGGTAACAAGAAACAAGAGTCAGTGAAAGCAAACAAACTAAGGGGAACCCGCTGCAAGAAATAGAAACCCGATAAAGTGGCATGAGAATGGCAGGAAAAAGCCCTATGGATATGGTAATCAAGGAACATAAGGAAGAAGAGTAAGACATTAGATGTTATTGTAAAAAATAGAACGCTATGGCAGTGGCCAGAGGAAGGAACGTTGGATGAGCAATTATGACCAAAGATGAGGGAAAGGCCTGGAAATCTGGGAAGAACAGAAAGGAAAGAAGACAACCCCAAGCAAACTATGGAAGAAGGGACGCAGCTCCTCACATCTCCCTTATGGTGGCAGAAGGTCACCACCAAGCCGAGTTGGGGCCCATGGTAAAGAAGGCACGAGAGGTGCGAGACTGGAAACCCACGTTGAATCCGTATCTGCATGTTTCCGAAGATGGAGTCTTCACCCGAATATCTATGGTAGCAATCGTATCAACCAAAGCTGTCAGTGTTACCAAACACACTAAACCAAGACATCATAGAGTCCAGGCACCTGCCGTGACAATACCCCCGGATCAAGAGAATGATGCACTTTTGGAGACAATATCCCCACAGCTATGGACAACACACCCCATGGACGTGGGGTTAGTGAAATCTGCCAGAATGGCACAGATAAAAATAAGAGACCAAGCCCGATTGCCTTGCCAGAGACAGTACCCCTGACCCTGCAAGCCAAAGATGGAATAAGATCAACCATCCAAGACTTGGTGGATGCGGGAGTACTCATTCCAACCCAAAGCTTATGCAATACTCCCATATTCCCGGTGAAAAAACCAGGGTCAGATAAATGGTGGTTAGTGCATGATCTGCGTGCAGTGAATCAGGTGGTTATACCTGAAACCCCAATAGTGCTGGATCCCCACACCCTCTTGTCCAATATACTGGAGGACACCAAATGGTACACTGTTATAGACTTGTGCTCAGCTTTCTTCAGCGTACCTTTGCACCCAGACTCACGACATCTGTTCGCCTTCACGTATGAAGGACAACAGTATACATACACCAGGTTACCGCAGGGATATTGTGAAAGCCCATCCATATTCAACCAGGTGCTTGCCCAAGATTTATCTGGATATAAATGTCAGAGTACTGTTTTACAGTATGTGGATGACCTACTGATCTGCAGCAGTTCTAAAGAACAATGCCAAAAAGACTCACTGGAGGGCCTCCGAATGCTAGCGGAAAATGGCCATAAGGTGAACAGGGAGAAATTACAGTTTTGCAAAACCAAGGTGGAGTACCTGGGCCGGATACTCGAGGGAGGGAAGCGCACCATATCGCCTAAGCATGTAAAGGCTATCAGCAAGGCACCACAACCCAGAACCATTAGGCAAATGATGGCTTTCCTAGGTATGGCAGGCTTCAGTAGACCATGGGTATGTGAGTTTGCTCAGCGGGTGCAACTATTAAGGGATCTGATAAAGGCGGCAGACCCCTCCAAGCCAGGCGCTCCCCTCACATGGACATCTGAAGCAGAAGCAGCTTTTATGGATATTAAAATGGCACTAAGCATGGCACCGGCCCTTACCAAACCCAGACTACACTAAACCATTCCATTTATATGTTTCTGAGCGGAAGGGGTATGCGTCTGCAGTCCTAACACAAAACCAACAGGGCACAGGAAAACAGGCTGTGTCATATTATAGCACAGCCCTTGACAATGTGGAAAAAGGGATGCCCCCTGTTATCGGTCCCTAGCAGCAGCTGCCTTTGCATGCCAGAAGGCATCATCAATCACGATGGGGTACCCGGTCACTCTCTACACTACGCATGCATTACATGCCCTACTCACAAGTCAGACGTTCGTCATCACAAACTCTCGCCGGACCGGCAATGACTCTATTTTAGCAGCTCCAGAGTTGACTATTGAACGGTGCGTGACAGTTAATCCAGCGGATAAAATTGTCACCCCCCTTGATGGTACACCACACGAGTGCCTAGTCGAATCGACTAAGTTCCTCAAAGCCAGGCCAGACCTGGAAAATCAGGCCTTAGAACAAGCGCAACTTGTATTATTTGTTGATGGGTTGTGCTTCCGTACTAATGCGGGAAACAGGGCAGGGTATGCAGTAGTAAAAGTGGAACAAAATCCTGAAAGATTTGAAGTCGTGGCAAGTGTTCCCCTCACACAGCCCTGCTCAGCCCAGTTAGCAGAAAAAAAAGCATTAGCAGCAGCCTGCAGGTTGGAAAGCGGAAAGAGCTGTATTGTGTACACTGATTCGGCCTATGCCCATGGTGTGTGTCATGTCTTTGGTCCTATCTGGGCACAATGGGGATTCCAGAGGGCCGATGGCTCTGCAATAACTCATGGGGAAGCCATTTCTGACCTATTGTACTCCATGACCTTACCTACGCGTCTAGCTATAGTGAAATGCAAGGCGCATAAGACTGATGACTGCAGAAAAGATGCGGCGGCTGATGAAGCAGCAAAGATGGCCACCCTAGACCCCTGTCAAATGATGCCACTGACCGAAGTCCAGGAGATGGAGGTGCGCCATTATCAGAATGAGAACGTGGCACACCTAGTAGAACTCCAAGACACTGCAGGTGCCGCAGAAATGACCGTATGGTTAAAAAGAGGGGCGAAGAAAGAACCTGGCACTGGACTGTGGTGACATATGGATGGCCTATGTGTAGCCCCCCTGAATTACCTCCCATTGTTGATAAAGGAAGCACATGGAGTAGATCACACGAACCGTGCAGAAATCATTCGATGCTTGCGCAGAGATTAGTGGTACCTAGCTGGCATGGTGGATAAACATCTTAATCAATGTGAGATATGCATTCAGAATAATACACGGAAAAAGATAACGGTCCCCCTGGATAACATGCCCCCACCAGCAGGACCGTTCAGACATCTGATGATGGATTACACAGATATGGGGAGTGAGAACAGAGTGGGAGGGAAACGATACATTTTAGTGGTGGAGGACCGATTCAGTAGGTGGGTAGAAGCAGTTGCTACGAAAAATGAGACCGCGGCAACGGCAGCGAAATTCTTGTGTCAGGAAGTAATTCCCCGCTTTGGTATACCCGACTATTTGAGTTCAGATAATGGGACACACTTTGTTAATAACACAATTGACGCTATCACAACCTTATTGAGGATAGACCACAAATTGGGATGTGTCTACCATCCCCAGTCCCAGGGTATGGTAGAACGGGCCAATCAGGTCATAAAAGCCAAACTGACCAAAATGCTTCAGTGTACTTCGTTGAACTGGGTACAGGCGCTCCCCTTAGTGCTCCTAAAAATGCGCTCTCAAACTAATCGCACAACACACTTGACACCGCACGAGATGTTGACAGGACGCCCGATGCCAATGGCATACACTAGGGCCCCTAGTGTAGGTCCCCCACTAGCGCAATTAGAAACAGAAATGCTATATGAGGGCCCTCACCCAAATCCACAGACATATGTATACACAGGTCATAGAGGCCTATAACAGTGAGTCAGTTCCTGCTCAAAACCAGGTGTTCCCGGCGGACGACATCTACATCAGAACCTTCAAGCAGAGGGGTGCTCTGAAAAGCCGTCGGGAAGGCCCATACCACGTGGTGGCTGCTACCCCAACTGCAGTCAAGGTAGAGGGAAGAGACCACTGGTACCATCTGAATCACTGTTGCCGAGCCCCGGTGAAAAGACCTTGCAGCTTAGCGCAACTGCCTCCAGAGCAGCCAGTGGACCTGGACGATGCACAACCCTCTACTTCAGGTACCATGACCCCCTCACTGTCCTTGAAGCCAGCCTTACCTGACATAGACAGTGACACCAAGGACGACTCGTCCCCTGCCCATAGGACCAGGTCCCGCATAAAAACTCAAAGCTCCCCATTAGCAGAGTCAGACAGCAGTGCATTGCCGCTAGGAAGCACCCTCACACCTGTCCTGGCCATTCAACACAGCTCTCCTGGTCTGCCTACCAGTGCTACCCCTGTACCTTGCGACCTCGCACTTCCCATCACCCCCGTGTCTCCTCAGGTGTCCCTGAATACGCCCACAGTCCAGGATGAGCAGCCCGTCCTGACAGAAATACTGTCACCACCCAACTTTGAGGGGGGCTTCCTCACACAGATGCCCGATCAAATCCAGCCACATTCTCCTAGAAGTGCTGCACTGCAGTGGTTCGTCATGCTCGTCTGGCTTATCTGGGCATGCACCTTTATCACCATATTAGGCCTCGGTCTGCAATGCGCAGCATTTGAAACCCCCGTTGAAACCTGACTGCACCAGCTCACCCATTTAACCTGTCATCCCACACTGGCCAGGCCATGCAATCCCACCGTTCCCACAGGGCCTTCAACACCCTTAGTCTGAAATGTTATTCATCCAACGCAACCACATATTGTGTGAATATACGCCCCCGCCGACCCTACCCCCGAGCCTCTCGAACTCAGAATGACACAGTGACACGGGACCTACCGTATCTGACAAATCAACATTTCCACAAAACGTTTTGTGCACTCTCCCTGGTCACCATGGCCTTCTCAGAATCTCTATTGCGCTTCAGCCCACACTCAGCCCGCTTCTCCTACAACGACAACATCCTGAGCAACATCCTGACAAGTGGTGTTCGGCCAACGGTGTCCTGACGGTTAGACCGACTCTTTGTTCTATGTACTGACAGGGTATGCTCAACCGATGAAACTGGCATTACATGTAGAGAGGGAGGGTGCACAGCTCTCACATCTGCCTCATCCTCAATGATGCATCATGCTAGCCGCCTTATTTTCATGCCCATATCTCATTCCCGACGTTTTGTGAAATTGCAACGGTATTCCATATCTACCGCCAAGACTGCAATTGAGCCTGATCACTCTAACCTCTACCTCTCTTGGACAGCCCGCTCGGTTACGGACAGCTCGTGCCTGGTGTTTCACGACCGTAGCCATTCCCCCCACCTGATGTTCCCCTTAGGAGATCTTACAGGAGTGCTTAAGCGATCCATACTTGAAGGATTTTCTCTGCCCCACCATTTGTCTTATTGGCTCCCTCGCTCTAGATTATGGTCCTTCCTGGATGCGGAATATCAGTTCGTCCTGTCAGTTTGCCCCCGTTCAAACCCAAAGTAATTTACACCTCGCTGTGGTCCC
Organism: Noturus placidus; assembly: GCA_022414735.1. NCBI lineage: Eukaryota > Metazoa > Chordata > Actinopteri > Siluriformes > Ictaluridae > Noturus > Noturus placidus. The sequence goes on from JAFFST010048804.1 coordinate 29,602, forward strand.
TAACCTAACCCAGTCATTCCCTGTCTGTCTCTGCTCGCCGCTTGGTGTATACCCAGAGGGGAACCTGTCATCACGCTGTAACTTCACTTTACACTTTATTCTCTCGGAATCCCTACCCTAACATTATGTAATAACGATATGGATCATACTGTACATGTACATCTGACATTGTCCCTATCCCCCTACCGGACTTCGTGGATGGTACCAGTCCTGTGGCTGATGTTTTTTGGTATTGTGGAGGGGATCTGGTATGCCAGACTCTCCCCGCAGAATGGCATGGATGCCGCACCCCCTCAGGCTGGATGGTAAAACCAGAGTCTTGCTCCTCCCAGACCCGTTGTCACCTTCCCATAATCGGTCCTATCGAGGTTGATGGGACGTTGCTCTATGGACTCAGTACATTAAGGACACAGATTCTATGCACTACTCTGACTGGGCTGCAGATGATGCTGTACATTTGGATTTTGGAGGCACCCCCACCGGCGTCCCCAATCGCTTTAAAGCCATGGAATCTGTGGGCAGTGGGTTTGCCGCTGCTCTTCTCCCAGGGATGCAGGTAGTTCGCAACACAGCCTGGATTAACTATGTGTGGTATAATCAACAGCGGTTTATAAACTACACTCTCGGCGCTATAAATCTGGTGAAGGATCAACTGTACGCTACGTCCATCATGGCTGCCCAAAACCACTTCATTCTGGATCAAATGTGGGCTCCAGAGGAGGGTGTGTGCACGATGATAGGTCCTGAGTGTTGTGCGGCCATTCCCCTTCACACTGGGACACGCGGCGCTCTGTCCCAGGTCCTGACCCAGCTCAAAGCTCTTCAACAGGAACAGGTCAACAGCTCTGGCTTTGGCTCTAATCTAGACCTCCCTCAGTGGCTATCATGGTTCTTCTCTGGGGACTGGATGGCCACTCTGGCCTGCCTGGGGTCGGCCCTTTTATTCTTTTTACTCTGGCTCTGTCTCGTAGCCTGCTGCATCATCCCTTGTGTCTGCAGGGCAGCTCTCTCCACCATGCCGACCAATTCCAGCACCACCACTGTCTCTGGTCATTATATTGTAATGGGTGAGGCGTTCCCGCCTCAACGGGGGGACAGGAAGGATTACACAGCGGGCCAATCTGCCCCGGGGCCATCAAATAACGACCACTATAATAAAGACATACTGAGTACCATCCCAGAGGAACAAGAGGACGATGCCAAATAGTAAAATAACGACCTTGGATAAAGACACACTGTGAGAAAACAAAACAGAACTGTCAACACCTCAACACTACAGTTGAACAAAGCAAAGCAACTGGACAATCAAGTGTGAAAGTGAAAATACAAGGAAGATAGCAGGAACCGCTTGACCGAGAAATACGACTATATTCACACACACACACGTCCCCACCAATGTCTGTCTACTGGTATATGTGCCCCGCACAGCCCAAGGAATCGGCGCTCCAATCAGCCCTAAAAATACCATGTCAATTCTTTTGTAATAACAATTTTTATTGATTCTCAATTCTATCTACGGAGCACGTCCCGCATAGATCAGGAATCCCAGGTGGCACAGGATTTACTTCTGAAACACCCTGAGCAAGTCATAGCTGAAGTAGATAATGAGGCGCCGGACTTAGGGCTGGAGGAGCTGGATTCACGCCAATGGGGCAACATAAGTGTCACAATGAGACAGTTAAATACGAATAAAACAAGATTAAGGAAGACTGTGTTTATACATAAATATCCTATAAACCAGGGGTGTCCAATCTTATCCAGAAAGGGCCGGTGTGGGTGCAGGTTTTCATTCCAACCAAGCAGGAGCCACACCGGAATCCACCTGTTTAATCAGTTGATCATAGCTTTCAATAGACTAAGGTGTGACTTCTGCTTGGTTGGATTGAAAACCTACACAAACACCGGCCCTTTCCAGATAAGATTGGACACCCCTGCTATAAACTAAATGCGACTCTCTACAACAGCACCCACTGGAGTTTTCTACTGGAAGAGAAAACCAACGGATGGAAAAGGATGAAAGAGAGATAAGAGAAGCCAAACCCTGGGTGTAAGTGCTGGTTTAACCTCTCCCCAAGGGTGGCCCTCTACAGTACGCAAAGTGCCTGGGTCGAAGGTCGACAAAAGGAAAACGTCGGAATGGATTTAATGGATTGATGGTTTTAATTATAAAATAATGATGCTTAACAAGTTGATACTGACAAATGTATGAAATATATGTATCGGTGTAATTTGAGAATGCGTACAGGCACTAAAACAAGAAAGTAATGAGTGTTGTTGAGCGTTCTAACGCTGGCAGGGTGAGAATTTTCTAAATGTTTGCTAAATGTTCTAAATTTGAGAAGAAGGTGGTAAACAGTTGTGATAGGGGCATGTTGTGACATAGCGCAAAAGGCGGCCCCGAATAATACAAGACTGTGGGCAAATACCAAAGTCGAGAAAAATAGGGGAAAACCACTGTATAAGTAGTAGTAGTAGGCGACTAGTCTTCTTAAAGCCATATACTCACTATAGCCCTTAAGTAAGTCCATAAGGCATATAAACTATTACTCATAGGTATAACAAACGAGAAGAAGGAGCAATGGCAGTATATTTGAATGTTAGTGCCTCACAACCAGAACGTCGGAGAGGACGTCTTGGCCCAATCCTGCACCTATTCACTATGGAGGCAAGACACAGTAACAACTCTTTAGGGGTACTCACACCTTACCTTCAGGCAATTATGGGTGAAAACCCAACTCCGTGCATAGTGCAGGTTATAAGTATTCAGTCTTATGGGGAATGGTTAGTTGAAGATCCACGGGGTTATGTAGAGGCAGTCCTCAGACAATGTTATAATAACAGGAGAAGAATAATACAAAGTCGTTTCATGCATAGTTACCCCTTAAATTAGAAGCATGAGGCTTTTAAGCCTCAGAGGAGGGAATGTAGTATTTTAAAAATTAAAATAAATAGAAACCACACAAATAAGTAAGTAACAAAAGGAGATTTTATTCAGAATCAGACACAGGAGGGAAAGGAGGACTTGTGGGACTGTAATCAGGTGATCCAGGATGGAAGGGTGAGAATGGAGGATAGAACGGAGTATGCCCGGGGGATCCTGGGTGGGAAAAAAAGACAGAATAGGAGGGACTGGAAGGTGGCACCCAAGCAGCCATCATGTCGTCTGTATCTGCGTAATACTCCATAGAAGCAGGAGAAGACATAAACTGAGGGTCAGTTTGGGTCGAAACATCCAGACACACTCTGACTGGAGTCAGTTGGTAACGCAATGGAGGTGGGAAAGTGGATGTATCAGGAGATGAAGTTAACACTTCAGTTAGAAGACTCAGGTCAGCCAACAGATGAGACAGCTGATAGCGTGTGTTTAAATCAAGCCCCTCGAGAGAAGGGAAGAATATCCCACGGCGTGGTTAAAATAGGAAGAGGAAAAAAGGTATGAGCAGCATATAACACTATATTAATGGGATATATATAAAACATAGAGAAAGAGACGACTAGCAATGGAAACATAAAGCACTTACCCATGACAGCTGGAAAATGAAGGTACAAGTCCCAAGGGAGAAAGGCAGACAAAGGCCAATGGTCCACACAGTGCACTGACTAAAATAGAAATAAATAAAAAGCGGAAGAATGTAATTTTTTTAAAAACCAAACAGAAAAAGGTCTAACATAATAGGATAGAGAACCATGAAAAATCTGTTTTAAGGGGAAAAAGGAAACTCAAAAGTAAATTATAATAGAAATGGAAAAAACACAGAAGTGATGTATAATGGAAAATATGAAACCTGGAAGGGAGGGGAAATAAAGTGTATAAGAGACAGGGCTAACAGGCTTTTCAGATCATTCCTTGGGGTACCTCAATGTCTGTATCTCAAATGGTGTTTGGAAAACTTCAATAAAAGCTGTGCCTACTTCTCACTCACTGGTCTTGTGTGCTTTGTTCTCTCTTAAAAATTCCACGGAGTGCAAGTATTGAACTAATCTCAACTATTGAAAATGGGACTCAGTAGGATAATACGAATCATAGAAATTTGTTGTGATAGCACAAGGAAATTTGATACTTTAAGATAATGTGATCTGTCCAAATTCTCTCTGCAAATAGACGGGTCCAAATGACTGTTTTCAGAGTCAGGGCTACAGATCTGTTCATATATATGCCACTGTGTTGCCCAACACTTAACTAAGACTTTGCTGAATCTCTGTCGGTCCTTATTGTCAGAGCAATTAGAAGAAATGTTGTCCTCTTTAATCCAGGTTTCAGCTAGGCACAGCAAGTTACTTTAAAGTCCATTTTGTGCCCCATTCTGAGAGTCATTTGTGGAAGGGGGAAACCAATTATTTATACCTTTACTGTAGGTCTGCATGATAATCACAATTATTTTGATATCTTGATTCTTCATTAGTTTAGTGACATGTTTTTATTGCACCTTCACATTTAAACAGACTAGTGCTTTCCCCTTCATGTTGGGCTACATTCCCACTGAAGTACAAATCTTTGAATCAAATTAGACTGATTCTTAAAGTGCATCATCTCAGAAGATTCTGCCACACTAATGAACAGGTGACATGAAGTGACAAACAAGCCAAGAACAGGATGTTGGCTCTGTCAGATCAACGCAAAAATGCTTTTCATGTTACCATTTATGATTCAAAGCTAATCAATAGAAATTTACATTAGTCCTATGGAGAGATGCTTTTTATTCCCCCCCATTTAACCAGGAATGTTCCATTAAGATCGAACTCTTGAATCCTGATCAATACAGCAACACATTTAGGTCCATCTGTTCACAGTAAAATTGACCTCCCAGCCATCATCTGCAGATCATGCTGGATTAGACCTATGAGTAAACCCAATGTGTAAACCAACATAAATGTTACTCCAGTGATCACAACCCTGAACCCATCATAGATGGACATGCTAGACTCAGCTTCTGCACAAGACATTTTAGTTAGTTAGTTAGTTAAACTTTATTGTCCCGTGAGGGAAATTTGTCTCGGGCAACAATGCTGCATTTGGCTACGGTGAACACCAATAACATATATAGACAACATTTCCATACATAATA
>JAFFST010048804.1:43920-66303 GCA_022414735.1 Noturus placidus
CGTGCGTTTTGTTTCAATTATAAACAAGATTTTGGAAAATGGTTCGCCAACGAGGATATTTATACAGAACTGTAACTATCTGTTACAATGTCTGCTCTGAGAAATCCTAATACCCCTAGAAGAAGTCTGTATTCACCAAGAGGAACTGTTGAAATGAGAGAGGACCTGACTTTTGCACCAAGAAAAAGGAAACACGATGTTAGTTTGACAATTTATTCATGAAAACATAGTAAAGACGTTGTTATTTAACCCTGAGCAGGGTGTCAACAACTCCAAAGATCGTGTCTTAAGGCCAAGGGTTTATTTAGGAAGTAAAAAAACATTTAAAGATGATGTTTTAAAAGAACCGGGTGTTTCGTCCATAATGGTAAAAAAGAAAAATGGTTGTACTGCAATTTGAAATAAATGAGTGGAGACACACTGAGTACATTTCTGTTCCACAGTCTATAAGGATACCCACCATTAATGTAGAGTGACAAATGTACATACACCCTCCGTGACTACAATACGTGATGGCAACAAGACAAAAATGTTGTACGTTTGGAATCTGGTGACTTTAGAATTAGACCCAACTGTCAAATATGTTTTGACATAGAATGTGAATTTTTCTCAGGCAAAGAGCACGATGGTATGGAAAGAATATGATGAGATGACCTTATGCTCTAGTTCTACAGCTCTAATTCGACTTGGGAACATACCAACATGGCCCTCAGAGAGGCTTTATCTAAAGAACGTATATATATATAATATAGATCAGATCACCAGTATGTCTTTACCCACTCCTGATCTGGAGTCAGAATGATTACTTTTTATTTCCTCGTCTGGGTTTATGACAGTGAGCAGTCATATACACTATAAGCCAAAGGTATAGAAGAAGGAGAGTTATTTTTAAAAGGTTCCAAAATATTTTAACAGTTAAGGCAAGTTTCCAACAGAACAGAATATTAGACATTTAGTGTAAACTAGTGTAAAAACAATTCTCTGAAATATTTCAGTGAAAATATTTTTTCATATTAAAGGCATCATATTAGAAATGATAGTAGTGTTTTTGTTGATCAGTTACAAACTCATACTTTATAACAGTTTATTTAGGAGCATCTGAATATGGAAAATAACTTTTATTCCTGTTTTGGCATGCAATAAAAGTTAATAACAAATGAGGAAGAAATGACATGTACACTACTGCTGCAGATATTAAGTCAAACCATTTTGTTCAAACTTCAGCGTGATCCATAGAGTAGCAGAAAGTTATGGCACCTCATGAATACCATGGAAGGATTAAGTTGACTAGTCACAGTTGCAAAGACATGTCCTTGTGCAGGATCACCTTCACACTAGCATTGCCCATTGACATGTCTTCTACTATGTCAACGTATAAGAAAAGGCAAAAAGTAATTTGAGATATATAAGAATATATTTGATAAAATATAAGATATTATAATGAAAGAAACATAATAATAATATTTAACAAGGTCTGCCATTCAGCCCTGTTAAGTGTAAGAGCATTATCAGTATTGTGCAGCAGTTAGGACAGTGGTTAGGTGCAGTTGGGACAGTAGTTAGGGGCAGTTAGGACAGTGGTTAGGTGCAGTTGGGACAGTAGTTAGCGGCAGTTGGGACACTAGTTAGGTGCAGTTGGGACAGTAGTTAGGGGCAGTTAGGACAGTAGTTAGCGGCAGTTGGGACAGTAGTTAGGGGCAGTTGGGACAGTAGTTAGGGCCAGTTGGTACAGTAGTTAGCGGCAGTTGGGACACTAGTTAGGTGCAGTTGGGACAGTAGTTAGGGGCAGTTGGGACAGTAGTTAGCGGCAGTTGGTACAGTAGTTAGCGGCAGTTGGGACAGTAGTTAGGTGCAGTTGTGACAGTTGTTAGGGGCAGTTGGGACAGTAGTTAGGGGCAGTTGGGACAGTAGTTAGCGGCAGTTGGGACAGTAGTTAGCTTTCAGATGTGAGATGAAAAACAACTTTTTAGTCACAGTCCCAAACTACTGCATATATACTATACTATATTTTGATCCTTCTTTTTCAGTGTGAAGGACTCGCATTAATTTAATAGACAGATGGCACTGCCATATACTTGGTCAGAGGTTTTAGGAATATCTTTAAGAAAGGTTCATTGTTTTAGTTCTTTTATCATAACTTTAGTTTGTATACTTACTTTGGTTAGTGACTTAAACTGTTTTATTAGGTGCTGACAGATTTGTTTAACAGGGAATGATGATAGGTGAAGATTAAGTTGGTATGTATGTACAAAATAAAACTGTCTGTATATATATTTGTCTGCTATTTATCTGTTTAAGCATTACTTTTAATAGTGATATAAAGAGAGAGAAAGAGAGACCCTATTAACTAATTCATAGACCCCCTTTCTACCTTTTCAACTTCGTTATACGTGTTTTGTGTCAAGCATTGTGTGCAGAAATTGCAAATCATTAGTCTGAAGGTTAAGGGTTCCTTAGATTTTTGTTTCTTCAGCATCAAAAAAGTCTAAACAAAGACTAAACTCAGAAACAGTATAACTGTCTGGTTGTGATCAAAATAAACTGAAAGGCAACATGAAAGGTGACTTCATTCTCAAAGCCCTAAATAAGATTTCTCTATCTTCTATATGACTTTTCTACAGTATGTGCCATTAAGTCCTAGTTTCCAGCCACCATTACAGCACGGGACAGGAAATCTTTGTTCATCAGATGTGTGAAGTACATCTAGACAATCTGATAACAAACTACACACACCATTTATTGTTTATTTGGATCTGCCTTGATTCATTTTCATATTCAGATTTTTTAAAAATTAATCTTATTATGATTTTTTATGAAGCATCTTCAACCTAGAAGAGTCTGTCATCTAACATAACGTACAAATGTAAGAACATGGATTTTCACCAGGTGCTCCACTGGCAAACATGTCAAATCTTCGAAGATCAGGAGGTGCAGGAGTAAGGAAAATAAAAACACATCACCTATTTAGATTATATCTATGAATAAATTCACATCCAATTAAGAAATGAAGCTCATGTTAAGGCTATTTCTTCCACAGATGTCTTCAGAAGAAATTGATGACCATTTCCCTCCATTTAAAATAAACACTCACATGCAGGTACAGAAGGTATAATATTGAGGCAAGACAGACAGGAATATTTGAAATGAAATTTATAATATTTGCAATGATGAATACGAACCAAATGAAAACCAAGTAGATGAAACAGTTTTGAACAGTGGATGGTGATACTCAATGATCTTGTAATTTACTGCATTTGTAATGATGATTTTTCAAATGAACTTGAACACTCTTTTGGTGGATTCATGTTAAAAATGTTCTGCAGTTGACTGATGTCACAAAAGATATCCATTAAATCTGCATTGCAAAAATAGATAAATAACTAAATTAATTCATTTTAAAAATCTGAGCAAATTTGTGATATGAAATGTGTTCCCATTATTGGAGATAATAATACAGAGATAATAATCTGCCACAAACCTTGGCACCAAGGATTCCATATAATCCCGGGGAGGTAGGGGGAGGCATACCCACGTCTATCTATGAGCAACAAAACACAGAATGTGACCATATAGGGAGCCATGATGTGTTCCACCAGGAAAGTAAATATGTTTAATTTGGGGGGGGGGGGGGGGGGGCAACTTCACACAGGTAGCCTCCTGGTCCTGAAAAGTGTTCTTTAAAAAAAAGTGGTTGGGGAAAATGTCATCTGGATATGTCTCTTAAAGTGCAAACAAACAAACAAACATATATACAGACTAATAAAGACAATTTGTAAAACATGTCATTTGAAATAAATATTATATTAATATAATATGAAAATACAGGTAATTTAATTACTATTAAATGTACTGATATTTTACAAGATAATTGATTTTATTATTATTATATATTCTATTATACAGGTGATAAAACTTTTCCTCTCATTTTTATTGTGTGTTAATTTCACTGTCTGTTGATGACCATTGTTGATTGGTTGGAGTAATGTGAGCATTAGTGAAAATTTGTCTTGCTATCTGATTGGCTAGAGCAGACCACTGAACAGACCATTTGTGGTTTGAATTGCATGAGTCAACATGAGAAATGTTTCAGATACCCATGAATAAACTCACAAATGCCATCTCATGCATAAATGCATACGGAGCAATCTACAGATAAAAGCAGCTGATTCAACAAATAGAGAATAGGGTTATTGAAGTGCATTCCAAACACATTTGTGAGCCAAATATTTATTTGTGAAGTACAAAAATATTTGTGCATCTTGTTGTATTCATTTGTGGATCTCATTTTACATTTGCGATTCAATTTCTGTTTATTTTGGTGGAACTTCTAGTATTTTTTTTTTTCTTTTTGAAAATTAAGCAAAAAATACTCTCGTGCTACTTTGAACTGTGAATAGTTTTAGTCACAAATATTGATGTAATGCTTAGAACCTACTCAGATGGCTCTAGACTGCTCATTATAGCAATAGAGATAACCTTCATCACCTGTTTTGCTTTTCTACTAATTAAACCTAATGGCTAATCTGAAACTTGCCATTGTTCTTTAAAATGTAACTGTTTGTAATGTGTTTATGTTTGCCTTGCTCTTTAGTTAAGCATTACCAGCAAGCCCTCTTTTTTATTACAACCAGACATACCTGTCATTTTATATTCATTTTGTTGTAGCTTGGAAGAAGAGAAAATGAACCAGTCAGAGAAGTCTTGGTTGTCCATTAGATGTCTCGTAAAGTACAAATGTTTTGCCTTTTGTGTGTGCCTGATTTTTCTTCCTGGGTTGCACTGTGAAAGACTATTTTGTTACTACTGTCCAATGCAGTTAGTTACCAAACCATGTAAGCAAGTTCTGACTGAATGCCTACCTGGACAGCTGTGTTTCGTTGCAAATGGGTACTATGGAGCTTACAGCGGAGTCTTTATCAAGGGCTGCATACTGGAGGACAAATGCCTCAAGAATGGTAATCACATCATCTATGGGATCAACATATCCTTAAACTACCATTGCTGCATTTATGATTACTGCAACTCAGGCCAGCACTGGACTTTCAACCATCGACTTCTTGAAATTATAGCCTTTGCTCTGGTTATTTTCTGAGGTCTGTCAAATTAAGATTTGATCAGGCATTCAATAGCACAATTTGAATGAAAAGGGTTTGTAAAACCTTCTTGAATTCTAATCTGAGATGGATTATTACAAAAATAAAATTGATTTAGACACTGGCATCCATTGTTCTATTTCTTTTAATTTTTGAAAAAAAAAAAATCATGCAAAATGAACATATTAATAGAAACACTTGGTTTGGACAGTTCTTTATTTCCATTTTATAGAGGAATATCTATCTATTTGTCTATCTATCCAAATAATGACCATGTACAACTGCATTCAAGAATTTTTGGTATACCTCAAAAACGTGTTCAGATGTGCTGCTGGTACACTCTTCTTTCAGAACCCTTAAATTAGAATCTCTATGGCTTTATGGTTGTCTCTCTGGGGCAAGGTGTTATGATTGCAGTTTGCTATCATAATGGTTAGAACCCTTTTTGAAAGCTGAGAACCCCTTATTTATGCAGAAAACACTTTAGAAGACAGTAAACAGTTGAATAACCATGTCTTTTAAGAGTATACAGCTTTGATTATAGGCTGACAACCTTATTTTCTGTTTTGTTTTTCTCAAAACCAACATGAATGACATGCAGAGAAGGGAAATAACTATTTGGACAGAATTGTTATTTAATATACTTCTAGTGTATATAGCCATTTCAAATTTACACACAGGATGTCTTTTTAAATTTGTCCTTATAAATGTGAACAAAAAATTATGCAATAAAGATTTATTGAAATGTTGTATGGCATACCTGTATGGGGACAATAAGCTGTTGTCCCATTCTTATTTAATGCAACAATTTCTTTTAATTTATATTACTGACAATAACTTGAGTGAATAGAAATATTTACATTATTTTCAGAGTTTCTTAGTATTTGCTACATCCTCCTTCTGATTTAATGACCATGTGCACTCGAGCTGGAGCCAAAAGTTTGTGCAAAACCTTGTGATCCACTTTAGATCAAATCCATTGACGCGTCTTCTGAACACCTTACAAGAGTATAATCTGACCTTTTTTTACAAAGTAATTAACATGGTCAAGATCACATTTGCTTACATTTACAGAGCAGCCGGAAAGTATTCCCAGTGCCTCACTTTTTCCACATTTTGGACATTTTGTTATGTTAGTCTTATTCCCAAATGGATTAAATTCATTATTTTCATCAAAATTCTACAAACAATACCCCATAATGACAATGTGAAAGAAGTTTGTTTGAAATCTTTGCAAATTTATTAAAAAATAAAAAAAAAAAGAGTACAAGCAAAGAAAACAAGGGCAGGAGGTATCAGGCACAAACCTATGTTAAATTTGCTTATTGATGAAATATTGCCCAGCCCTATTAACTGAATGACAGATCTGCACATACAAAACTTTTATAGATTAGGCTTACGCAATTAAAAAAAAACTCAATTAATTTCTTCACATGTACATCACATGCTTACATTTTTGTTTTAGCCTAAACAAGATTCTACTCAACTTTAACACCATCAACTTCTTATATGGTTATTTTTAAAGCAAAGAATAGTTTTACTGTCTGTTATTGAATTATTTAATTTATATCCATTGCTTATTATTGTATCATTTATTCAAATTATTTTTTTTGTCCCAACTGCCCCTAACTACTGTCCCAACTGCCCCTAACTACTATCCCAACAAATTCAGTGTAATTATATAGGTCACCTGAATGATATATACGTCTGTAACAACAATGAAACCTTTGTTAAACCATTCGCTCCAGAAAATAGTCTGATTATTCCTAATAACACAGGAGTTGGGAGAAAACTTGTGTTTGTAGACTGATTTCGACGTATCCAAAGCTTGTTTGTGAAAGTTAGACAACACAATTGGGAGTTTAGTGCATTTAAAATCACATGTAAGTAAAACAAAAAATTAAGACCACCACATTTTTTAAAGATTATGTTGGGGATAAAGAATCATGGGAAATTATTCTCATAAAGACAGTGCTTGATCCAGCTCATTTTAAAGATATTATTAATAGTCTAATGACTGTTTTCCTTTTAACATAATGCAAAAAGAGATAATATACAAGTCTGGAGAGCCCTTCAGATTTGGAAATCAATACACGACCTTGACTAGATAAATTTCTTTTGAGCCAACAGTTAAAAATATTTTTTGTTTTTCATAATCTTTGTGAAAAATGTTCTGTAATTCGTGTCCTTGGGCAAGACACTGAACCCTAAGTTGCCCCCAATGGCAAGCTAGCACCTTGCATGGCAGCTCTGCTACCATTGGTGTGTGAATGTGCTCTCATTAGTAAGTCGCTTGTAAATGTAAAATGATATTTCTGTAAAGCTGCTTTGAGACAATGTCCATTGTAAAAAGCGCTATACAAATTGATTAATTATAAATTATAATTATTATTCATCTTCAGTGAATACTTTATCTTGGTCAGGATGGCAGTCGGATCTGGGATATATCCCTGGAAGGCCAAGCCTCACAAATGAGACACCAGTCCATCACAGGATAACATTCATTTCCTGTTCTCAGTTATGTTATAGCATCTATAAACAGTCGTACCATCACCAGCCTCTATTTAATCTCTCTCTTCATGTTAAAAAACACACGTAGCTTCTTAACTGCAAATTAGCGCAAACTGTTCTGTTTGTTCTGAAGATGCGGAAAATGTTACAGCTTTACCTCGGACTGTTAAAAATGATAATGGTGCTGAGAAGTTAAAAACGGCACATCTCAGTATAACAGAACGGAAACAAACGATCGGCAGATAAACAGTGAGTGTTTGTGTGAGAAACGACACATCCCTATAGCTTCTGGTTTACCATTAATCTAAGCACAAAACCACACACGTAGATTAGTCCCTTTATTTTGGATCTAAATAAGTTTCACCACCATTTTCGCTGAAGGGTGTACAAACGTTTGCACTCAACTGTACAGACCATGTGGTGAATAAATAATATACAATACAGTAAATCAAAATTTCTAATAGAACATGATATTTTATCTTCCACTTCTCACTCTCACACACACAAAAACTCTTTCTCTCTGTCAGGTGTGTGTGGTTCTGTACTGGGTTCTGTGGTTCCTCCATCATGTGTCTCTGTGTATCAAGGCTTTGCTCAGTTTTTGGTGTCTCCTGGAGACGACGTGAAAAGCCAAACTGACGACGACCCTGACATCGACTCCATGAGCAGGTAAGGCTCTCACACACACACACACACACTCTTGAAAGGTAAGAACCAAGAATTTATTAAATGAACCCTTAAAGAACCCTTGAAGAACCTTAAAGTGTGCCTTCTGACAGGTTCTAGGTATTAAAGAGAGATTAATGAGCAATAGTTTTGGAGTTTAATGGTACTGAGAAATAAACAGCTATTCAGAAATTAATTATGGGTTATTTGGATAGTTAAGTATTTTTATCTTCCAAAAAGGGTTCTACGTGGAATCCTTTTTAATAGGAAACATTTTACTGTAGGCTTCTACATAGAGACTTTAAGCATTCCCCCAGAGGGACAACTGAAGTGTTGTTTAAAAGTTGTTTTAAGACTCTAAGAACCCATAATTATTAAATGGACACTTAAAGAACCCTTGAAGAATCCCCCATCCTAAGAGTGTAACAGGAATCAAGGGGTAAATGGTAAACTCCCAACAGGTTCTAGATATTAAAAATAAAATTACGAGGCTATAATTTAGAGTTGTACCACACACGTACGCAGTTGATAAATACACTCATAAAAAATGGTTCTTTAAAGGTTTATTGAATAATTAAGGGTTGTTATCCTCCAAAAAGTGTCATATTCTATTCTATTCTCCTTTCTAATATGAAACATTTTGTTGTAGGCTTCTGCATAGAACCGTTAGAGCGTATGGATAGACCATGGAACCAAAGCAACATGACTATAAAATGTAATTGAAGCTATTAAACTTTCATGTCATTTTAAAATAAAATAATTCACATTGTTAATGCAAGACCCCTTCACAATTTTTGGTATGCGCACCTGTGTGTGTGTGTTTGTGTGTGTGTGTGTGTGTGTGTGTGTGTGTGCATCCGGATAGTATTCCCAGCGCTTCACCTTTCCCACAGTTTGTTATGTTACAACCTTATTAAATTAATTTTCCTCAAAATTCTACAAACAATACCCCATAATGACAACAAGATAACAAAGGAGTGGCATCAGGACAATTCTGTGAATGAGTGGCCCAGCCAGAGCCCAGACTTGAACCCGATTGAACATCTCTGGAGAGATCTGAAAATGGCTGTGCACCGACGCTCCCCATCCAACCTGATGGAGCTTGAGAGGTCCTGCAAAGAAGAATGGGAGAAACTGCCAAAAAAATAGGTGTGCCAAGCTTGTAGCATCATTCTCAAAAAGACTTGAGGCTGTAATTAAAAGTATTGAGCAAAGGCTGTGAAAACTTCAGTACATGTGCTTTTTTTTGTTTTTTATTTTTAATAAATTTGCAAAGATTTCAAACAAACTTCTTTCACGTTGTCATTATGATGTATTGTTTGTCGAATTTTGAGGAAAATATTTAATCCATTTTGGAGTAAGGCTGTAACAGACCAAAATGTGGAAAAAGTGAATACTTTCCGGATGCACTGTGTGTGAGCAGACAACACCAGACACTTTAATCTAAACCAAAGTGATCTTCAAGCTAAGGCATCTCATTTTTTCACCTTCTAACCACACCTCTTTATAATATATTCGCTCTAGCTGCACCCCTTTCTGTCATTCTGTCATTTATGTCATTCTTCTGTAGAGAACATAGAACAGTGAAATCTTATGCGTTGTGTTTAGGATTGATTTTGCTCTGAAGAGAATGATTTACTGTGATGGATATTCCTGAGTCGCACTGTGTGTGTGTGTGTGTGTGTGTGTTTACAGCAGATCCTTCGAGTAGTGTGTGCAGTGTGCTGTTCAATTGCCGTGGTAATGCAGCAGAGCTCTGGGAGTCTTTAAAGGCGGAGTCTCGGAGGATGGAGGATGCAGTTCTCAAGGAACCTTTATGAAATGTGTTCCGGCCACACCTCGGAATCTCCTCGGACCCCACCCACTACTGATCATACCAATCAGGAGTCTCTGATAGGCCGCGGTGTGAGCAGTGACCACACCCTGTGTTCTGCCTGCGTTTTTTTTTTTTTTTTGAGACGTCACAAGGTCTCATAATTAAAATGACATTTTAAATACTAGTGAAAATGTATATGATTTAGAATTGTTTTATTAATTAATTTTGCTCTTAAGTTAATATTTAGTAGATACCCCTAAGCTGACGATTGTGTTTTATTTTAAACCCAGTGAATTTCAAGCTATTCGTGATTTGTCATAAGAGAACTCTTATTTATTATCAATTCTACATATCCATCCATCCATCTTCCATACCGTTTATCCATTTCAGGGTCGCAGGGAAACCTGGAGCCTATCCCAGGAAGCATGAGGCACAGGGTGGGGTACACCATGGACAGGGTGCCGATCCATCATAGGGCACACAATCACACACCCACTAATACTCTACGAACACTTTGAACATGCCAATCAACCTACAATGCATGTCTTTGGACTGGGGGAGGAAGCCGGAGTAGCCGGAGGAAACCCCCGCAGCACTGGGAAAACATGCAAACTCCACGCACACAGAACAGTGGGAGCCCCACCCCTGGCGGAGTGAGGTGAACGTGCTAACCACTAAGCCACCGTGCGCCCCCCATTTCTACATATAAATATCATAAACATCAGTCCAGCTCCTCAATCAGACATTTTTTTTGCTTTCCTTCTGCCACGTGTTGCTCGTCATCTACTCTGGGATCTGTCCCTGCTGCTCTCTGATTGGTGAAAATCAGACTCTCGTTTCTGGTAGAAACGTTACCAAAGAGTGAGAAGTATCCAGGAAATGTTCCTTCCGGTTCTGAGTCACTGTCACTGCCTGAGATGACCTCGATTTTTGGACGGAACACCTGAAAAAGCACATCAGTTTTCCTACTTACTCAATCAGAACAAAAAAAACATTCACTAATCAACTTTGAATAAACCTCCGGCCTACCTTCGATGCTGTCTCAATGTCGACGGCATCCAGATCGTCCAGATCAGGAAGATCCTGAGGAAAAGAAAACTAAGTTTTAAGCATTTGCACATGATTATGAAAGAAACAAGTGATGTGTTGAGGTTATAGCTGATGGAGGTGAATGTTAAAGCAGAACTACATGAGAAAGTGAACGGTTCGGATCGGATTCCGGCCTGATAAAGGTTCTGATCTGACGCACTGAATGAATGCTAAGTTTTAGTCTTTTAGTTCACTAAGTGGCAAAACAGAGCAAAAAAACTCATAGCCATGAACTCAGCTACTGACAAAAACGTGCTAATGATGTTCAATTGTTCGTTTAGTGAGCTAAAACATTCAGTTCCAGGTTCTAACAGTAGAAAATGTGCAAATGTTTGAGCCGAACGGAGTTTTGTGGTGCATAAGTGTAATGCGGATGGAGTTTCAGATGAAACGGCTGAACTCACATTGATGCTGAGTGATGGAGTGATGGACTGTATTTCAGTGACAGAACCCAACATGCCAGATTCCAAACATAGTTCTTCAGCTTCAGTCCACGCATGTTTGCTCTTCTGATTCCTCTCTGATGTTACATGATGTTGGTGTTGCTCTTGTCCTGACTTCTCAGTGAGCTCTGGAGGATGAACCTCTTCTATTAAAGACACTTTTTGCAGACCGTTGTCTGTGTCTGACCCTGACCGGAGAATCGGATCTGTTTCTAAACCAGATCGTTGCGCCTGCTTATCGTCTAAAGCTGAGGACAGAACCGGCTCCATCTCTGGGTCTGACCGGAGCGTCTCCGCTGCGACCTGGATGTCCTTCTCCAATACGACATCCTCATTCTCCTTCTGCTCTTGCTCAGTCTGCTCGAGGTCTTCACCAGACACGTCCTGACCTTCTACAGGCTCTGACATTCCTGAAGAACTGACTGTAAAAATATTAGAATCGAGAGTGAAAAGGGATGTTAAAGGACATATGTGAGCACCGTTCGCCTCCTGCTGCTGCTCTTGAGCTCGTCTTCGCTCTAGTGCCTTTTCTTTGATGAGTCTCAAGGCGTCCAGACTCTCCTCAATCTTCCTCCTCTCTCTTGTTTGCCATAATTCTCTTTCTATACGTTCTCCTTCCAAACCTCCCATGGCCCAAGCCTCTGCACAGGCCCTGCGCAGATACGTAAATAAACTCATTTACTTACACTTTATACGTTTACACGTTTCATACTAGCTATATTTACACTACATTAATACTTGTGCTGTCTATATTTAAGGCTTTTATATTGAAGACAACTCTTTTAGAGTCACATTAGGATCTGAGAGTGAGCAGATAAATTCCTTGGTGATTTAAATGTGTTTTCCTTATTTAATCACTATTCAGTATCATTCTGTGAAGTCTGTGGTAATAAAAGTTTTTAAACTGTAATAAAGCATAAGAAAGGTTTGACTGGCGTATCCTCGTCTAAAAATGTAATTTATTACATTTATTTTTAACACTTTATTTCATAACGCTATCCATACTCACCTCTCTTTAGGAAACACGGGACGGTCATCCAGGTACGTCAGCACCTTCAGACTAACAATTAGCGACTTCCTGTAGTTGCGAATTTTCTTGATGACATCGTTACCCATGAGGTTTAACACTCTCTGAAATTCATTCCCATTTCAATTAGCTTTATTTAGCTTACATTATGTACATGTGTGTGTGTGTTTGTGTTTGTGTATGTGTGTGTCTGTGTGTGTGTGTGTGTGTGTGTGTACCAGATTGGGCATCTCCTCCAGTACAGTGAGGATTTCTGGGTCATTGAGGCGGTTATATGACAGGTCCAGAACACTGATGGACGGGCAGTGACACAGCTCCTGCACATCGCTCACACTCTCCAGTGCATTATGGGAAATCTGGAGTGTGGACAGCTCGCTTAGGCAGGCTGAAAAACAAGAGTATGGTTAAGAAAAAATTTTTATAAAATCAATGTTAAATAAAATGCTTATGTAGAGAAAATTGTATACCAAGGTTCCAGTACACTGAAAACTGCATTATATTTTGTTTTTTGAGAGAGAGAGAGAGAGAGAGAGAGAGAGAGAGAGAGAGAGAGTGTGTGTGTGTGTTTGTGTGTGCGTGCGCGCACGCGTTCCCTCACAGATGTTCTGGATGACCTTGATGTAGTTGTTTGAGACATTGAGCGTGTTGAGTTTGGCGAGCGGTTCCAGGTTCTCGAGTGTTTGAATGAGGTTGTGCTGGATGAAAAGGCATCGCAGTTCTGGCTGGTTCTGCAGGTTCTCAATCTTCTGGATCCCGTTGCACTCGAGCCAGATACAGCGCAGACCGGTGTACTCTTCCAGACACTCGATTACCCTGAAACCTGTTGTCACACACCATGGATACAGTTTAATTTCTGTGCACTACACAGCTGCAGGGCTGCAAAGAAATATCTATTCTCACCTTTATAGTGGAGATAAAGTGTGTCGTTTAACCTGGGGGTCAAGTACAGCTTGTTCTGCTTGCAGTGGTCCCTTAAAAACTCCTTACTAATCCTAAAATAAATAATAATAATCTGTTCATTATAGACATGATTTCAGCTCATATAAAGACACAGCTGTGTTGTTAAATGTGTTTTAAATAAGATATTTTAAACACTGTCATATATACATTAGCACATATGACATTTATTTTATTAACTTAAATAGTTACAAAAATAAAGTTTAAATACAGGAAGTCATGTGACCTCTGCACTACACATCTGTATGCGTTTTAGTAGTTTAAAAAAAGATGTTGCTGATTTCTAGTTTATCGCTGAAAAAGTGTGGAGGAATTAAAATGGATGTAGCATGCATGTGTGTGGGGGGGGGGTTAATAATTTTTAAAATAAAAATAATACATCATGAATATAAAGGATTTTTGTTATTGCCATTGTTTTGTGTGTGTGTGTGTGTGTGTGTGTGTGTGAAACATTACAACTCTCACAGAATATTAAACATAGTATACTACAATATTAAAACTTTCATTATTATACATTTTTATATTTTACATTATTATTTTTGCTTTTCTCTCACTCCTGCATTCATAATACTAAGTCACTTTGGATAAAAGCGTTGGCTAAATGAATAAATATAATGAATAAATGTATTGTGCCTATCGTAGGGTTAAATGAGCCACTCCCTAAAATGACTTTTTTCACAAAAATCAAAGTTTCTTTTTATATGTAAACATTATAGTAAGCTCACTTACTATACAATTTCTCTGACCTGCTTCATATAACACTCTGCCCCGCCCACTTTAAGAACCTCAGACCAATCAAAACTCTTTTTATTTTTCAACTAATGTTGTAGCAACAATGCAAGATCAGTTATTGTGATTGGCTGTAAAAATTTAAAGGGCTATGACGCTCCAAACTTATCTGGCCCATTTTATCTTATTTCACCGTACTATTTTTTTATTTTTTTTTTTATTTAACACTGTAAATAACTTTATAAGTATTCAATGTGCTATATACATAAAGTTTACTTTATTTATAATATAATAATAATAATAATTATAATTATTATTATTATTATTAGTAGTAGTAGTAGTATAGGATTCATTGTTACTCTAAAACTAAACCCTTTTTACAGACTTTTTCAACAAAATAATATTTTTATACGGCATAGAAAAACAAAAGCACTTTTTTTTGACAAAATTTTGACAAATATTGACAATTTTTCCCCTCTTTTGAGGGTTTTTACTGAATACATCTTTTTCTTTTCTTCAGAAAAATGTTTTATGAATGCTTCCTGACCTGAAACAAACTTTCCTCTCCGAATTATATTTATTACAGAAATAAATAGAATTTAGTCTGGAACTCACCTGGGACCTGGCGTTGCTTTAGTCACACTGAGAGCCTCGGAGCTGTTTTCTGGAACATTCTCAGGTCTTCCACGAGCTTCTTCCACTGCGCCGTTTATTCACAAATGACAAAACAGACACATTTGTGTTGTTGAAATAAATTAGCCAAAGGATTAGCCGTTAATCAGAAAGCTAAGTTTATCTCCTGAGGTAAATGAAGTAAAGTAATAATAAAGTATTTTATGATACTTTACCTTCTGACTGAGACACATTTTCCGCGGTGTTTTCCGCCTGTTCTCCTACTCCAGAGCTCAACTCTGAACACAGCTTTGTTTGCATTTTCCTTGAAGCGATTTAATGAAAGTAAACTAAAAATAAAACCGTGCAGTTTTTTTTTTTCTTCCCAGCTAGACGCTATTCCTAACCGTGACATTTGTATCCTGTTTCTATGGATACCTGTGACGAAACTGTGACGAAAAAAAAATGAATGAATGAAATGACTATATCCATCCATCCATCTTCAACCGCTTACTCCTTTTCAGGGTCACGGGGGAACCTGGAGCCTATCCCAGGAGGCATCGGGCACAAGGCGGGGTACACCCTGGACAGGGTGCCAGTCCATCACAGGGCACAATCACATACACATTCATACACAACGGACACTTTGGACACGCCAATCAGCCTACCATGCATGTCTTTGGACTGGGGGAGGAAACCGGAGTACCCGGAGGAAACCCCCGACACACGGGGAGAACATGCAAACTCCGCACACACATGGCTATAGTCCCATCCATTTTCTATAGGCTATGTGAACATGATCCAGAAACGCCACCATCATCGCTGGGCCAAACTCATTTAAAATGGAAAACTTTTCTGTGGTCAGACAGAAATTTTAAATTCCTTTTGGAATCTATAGACGTGCATTAGGGCCTGTGGTATGGGCAGCTTGCACATCTGGAAAGGGACCGTCAATGCTGAAAGGTAAATACAGGTTTTCCATCCAGATGAGGTCTTTTTCAGGCAAGGCCTTGCATATTTCAGCAAGTCAATGCTAAACAACATACTGCATTTATTACAACAGCTTTGCTTTATTGTTGAAAAGTCCGGGTGCTGAACTGGCCTGCCTGGAGTCCGGACCTTTCACCAACTGAAAACATTTGACGCATCATGAAACAAAAAAATGACAAAGAAGACCCAGGGCTGTTCAGCAGCTAGAATCCTGTATCAGACACGAATGGGACAAAATTCCTCTCCCATAACTCCAGCAAATGGTTTCCTCAGTTCCCAGACTTATACAGAGTGTTTTTAAAAGAAGAGGAGATGCTACACAGTGGTAAAACTGTCCCAACTTTTTTGAGATGTGTTGCTGTCATCAAATTCAAAATGACCTTATTTTTTTTTTTTTTTTACTTTAAATGGTATATTTACACACTTTAAACATGTTTTCTATGTACGATTGTGAATAAAACATGGCCTTATGTGATTTGCAAATAATTGCATTCGGGTTTTATTTACATTTATGCAGCGTCCCATCTTTTTTGGAATTGGGGTTGTATTATTATTTTTACAATTTGAATTCCTCAGGTACCTTTCCTTAAACTGAGATGGTTGGGTGAACGATAATGTTATATACCTAACAGCTAATACCCAATAGAAAAATAACACCAAAAAGAACATAAGCATACACTATTTTATATTGGTTAATTCATCAATAATTAAAAATAACTTTCTATAATGAACTATATAGAATATTTAATGTTGGCCAAATGTTTTGAACACCTGACCATCACACCCACATGTGCTTTTTGAACATCCTGTTCCAGATGTAGTCCCCCTTTACTGTTATAATAGTCTCCACTACTTCTGGGAAGGCGTTCTTTTTTGGACTGTGATTTGGGGCATTTGTCCATTCAGCCACAAGAGCATTAATGAGGTCAGACACTGATGTAAGTCTTCCAGATCATCCCTAAGGTGTTCAGATGGGTTGAGGTCAGGGCTTTCTGCAGGACACTCCAGTTCTTCCACTCCAAATTTGGCAAACCATGTCTTTGTGCACATGGGCACTGTCATGCTGCAACATGTTTGGGCCACTTAGTTCCAGTGAAGATAAATTGTAATGCTACAGCATAAAAAGACATTTTAAACAATTGTGTGCTTCCAAACGTGGGACAACAGTTTTGGGAAATACCACGTGTTATTTCCCCAAACTATTGTCTGATGTTCAGGTGTCCATAAACTTTTGGTCATGTACTGTGGTGTATCTGTAAAATGTATTTGAAATAGAATTAATTCATCTAGGAAAAAAAAATACAATACTGTTTCAATGAAAGAACTGTTTAGGACAAGTGTCCGGTGTTTCTTTTAGATATTAGGTCATATTTTAAAGGATTGAAATAATTACTAGTAGATAAAATATTTAGCCTGTAGAGGCTACTCTTTCTTTTCTTTAAGAAAATCCACAGAGAGTAAAACATCATTAATGCAACCATTAATACAATTATAAATGTACTTTTGTTTCTGTTGTCATATTATTTTGTTTAAAATTCCTATGTCCTTATAAGAACCAATAATGTTCATATCACTTTTTTGGTTACAAGTTTCCAACCCTGTTTCCACAGTGGCCCATGTCCTGCACATTTTAGTGTTTTTCAAGATATAACACACACAGATCCACTAATCTGCTAATTAAGATTTCAACATTAAAATGTACAGAACAATCTGAAAGAAAGGTACTTGTTAAAATGGTATGAATTGGGTAATGTCTGGACTAAATACTGTATCTTCTTCACAGTTAAAAGCACCTCCTAAACCATGTTGTTAGGGGGATTGGCTATGCTCAATTGCTGCTAGAGGTGAATAAGTTTGTAAATGCGTGTTTGCATAGAGGGCTCAAGGGCCCTGTGATGGACTTATAACGCATCCAGGGCGGCTGTGGCTCAATCGGTAGAGCGGGTTGTCCACTAATCCACTAATCGTGGGGTTGGCGGTTCGAATCCCGGCCCGGGTGATCCCATGACGAAGTGTCCTTGGGCAAGACACTGAACCCTAAATTGCCCCCAATGGCAAGCTAGCACCTTGCATGGCAGCTCTGCTACTATTGGTGTATGAATGTGCTCTCATTAGTAAGTCGCTTGTAAATGTAAAAAAAAAAAATGTAAAAATGATATTTCTGTAAAGCTGCTTTGAGACAATGTACCATTGTAAAAAGCGCTATACAAATTGATAAATTAAATTATTCTCACAAAATGGACAGTGTTTCATTGATTTGGTCTGGATTCCCACGTAACAACACTTCCTGCTGCACCACCATGCTGCCTGAGTTACTGCTGCAGTTAAAGTTAATGTTAATTTGACTGCTAACATCATTAAATTACATACAATGTCAGACATTATAATAAGTCTTTATTAGTCACATATACATTATAGCACAGTGAAATTCTGGAGCAGAGAGAGGGTTTAGGGCCTTGCTCAAGGGCCAAACAATGGCAGCCCGGCAGTGCTTAACGTTGTTTTTCATTAAAACAAAAAAACAAAAAAAAAAAAAAACATTTTTACAATCTTAAATGTCTTGCTATCTAATGTTACATTCTGAACATTCTTACCAAGCTTGTGCATATCATCTACATCAGCACATCAGCTGCTGAGTGTGAAAACAGTAAGCCTTTTTGTAAAATTATTTGCATTGTTAATTTACATATACACATACAGCTTTATTTATTCACTTTTATATGAATTTTTCAGAATACTTTAACAAAATGGGAATTAGCACTTTACAAGCACCCACAGCCCACATAAAGCTTCCTTGTAAATAATATTTATATTGAGTAGTCCTTAAAAGTTATAAATGAAAATAAATTTGTGTTTATGTCATGGATCGTGGATCTGCTGTTGAGACCAGTATAACTGGAATTGATTTGTCCTTCAGCAGTAAATTTTTGTTATAGCTGGCACTGAATTGTGTCTTGTTCAATAAGTTGTCCAGGCTGAAATATGCTGAATAATCTGTTAAGGTTGGAGCAAAATCCTCAGAATGAAATTTATTCACTTCGTTCTCATGACTAGGTACTTTGAGAAATGCAGAAATACTTGGCTCCTGACAGAAAAAGCAGGAGTACTGTTTATGAGCATATTTGTTTATGATAGTGAAATCAGAGCCAAGAGGAATTCAAAATATGCCCTTTAAGCACAGCTGTATAAACTTTACACAGCACCTCAAATTCTTCAAAGCCTTCTCAAATAAACAAGGACAAGAAACATCCCATGATAAGGGCCCTTTAGGCAGAAATGCAGCAATGTAATTGCTTTTTGAATGGTGAATATCATCAATTATAAAGATGGATGTTTTAGTGCACAGATTTAAAAAAAATCTTTTGAATGAAATCACATGATTCACATAAAAAGTAAATCAAATTAATTCAAGACCATAAAACAGCTAAAGGTTCATGCTAACATTAAGCAGAAGTGCAGCATTGTATTTTCTTTAGATTGTGATGCCTTAGATGAATAAACCGAAATAAGGAGATGTACATTATGAATACATATGAATCACAGTTGCTAATAGAGTGACAGCAGTTGCCATTAACTGCTACTCATATATTCAAATTCAGCTTCATTAAAAAATGAAGATTTTGCAGAGGAGAATGAGGTGATGGTCACATAGGTATACCATTAACATGCAACCTTGTTTTCTTTGAATGTTTTATTTCCTTGGGGCAATAAATAAACAACAAACAAGGTTTCTTTTTTAAAAGAACCAACAGGTTTTTTGTAAACCCAAGTCACTTCATTGTAAGAGTACAAGTACATTTACCAAATAAAATAAAAAAAAAAAAGCTCAAATAAAACCCAGAGGCAGATGTCTGGATTGACTTTCTTGATGCTATCTTGCTGTTAAAAGTCAAATTGAAAAGTCACACTATAGACACGGCTACATTTAGTGAATGTTTGTATGTATGTTTTTAACATAAACCTAAACTAAGTGGTAGAGATGGCTCAATCATGCTGTGTTAAGTTCAACACATTTTTCGATAAGATGAGGTGACTCAAAACGTGCTCTACCAAACAACTGAAAACTCAAATGTACTCAGGGGTACTCAGAGAAGGCACAGCAGTGTTTGTGCTACTTTGATGCTGATGTCTATTTTTTCCTGCCTTCCTTCCTTCATTGCCTTCTCCATTCTGCCAAGATTGTTGACTTTGATAAAAGTGATGTCACATGAAATGGAGTTTATCTGAATCAAAAGATCTGATGATCCACAAGTTTGCATATGAGTCACAAAAACAAATCAGACTAGTACATGGACGAACAGTGATGAACAACATGAACAATCATCTCAGTCTGCTCTCATGAAGTGCGATGTGATGACAGCATTGTTGCGGGTTCTTCCCCCGAATTATCATCACCACCACTATGTCTAAGCTGAAATAACTGTAGATTAATTTATCCATTTGTTGTTCCATTCTGCTAAATGTCTTATCTGCTCTGTTTCGTTGATGATTGACAGTGCATGTGCATCACTGACATTTTACAGACTGAACTGTATAAGCTCATGTTCATTTCACTATGAAAAGTTAATCAAATTGTGAGAAAAGCTCAATTAGCTAACAAGATTTTAGACATCTTTTGGCAGACTGACTGTAAAACAAAACGTTGTTGGTTGGTGTGAGAATGTGCTACATTTTGGTCAGTGCAATGTAGCGGTTATCTGATTGGCCTGAGAAGACGGTGAGCGAAGTCCAACTACTTGTGGAGTTGTGTGCATTCTTGGTTCTAGAAATGTTTCAAAATCCATAAATGCCTGCAGCAATCCGCAAACACACAAATCCACAAACAAATGCAAGGCAAAGTTGTGTTTGACAAATACAATGAGATTTGCAACAAAAAATGTTTTTTTTACAAACATGATTGTCACAATTTAATTTATTTTTGTGAAAATAAAAACATTCAATTCATTTGTGAATGTTTAATTTTTGTAAATCTTACTACATTTATTTGTGGATCGTAATCTACTTATTTGGAATTATGAAACAATTCCAACACCATAGTTAAACTCGACCTAGCACTAAATGAATGTGCAACTTCACTCTTTGACAGTAGATGGCGCATATTGAAAGAAATCCCAGGTACACAAGGTGGCTCTGCACAACTTTCCATTTCTGACAGCAGACCTATCACTGAGAAGAACAGAGTCAGTATTTACGCTTTTGCAAAAAGATATTCACACACTTTTTGACCTGGCAGAGCACTCATAGTTTGTAGGGGTCTCCAGGGTGACCTGATGGAAGGACGCAGGTGATTGGTGAGGAAACTGAGAAAAAGAGGGCTGACCAAACTCAGCATCGTGCAATAACTGTTGTATTTGGAGTTTGACTGAAGACAGCTGCGGTGGGGACAATCTCTTTAATGCAGGTACCAAGCTATGAATAAAAAAGTAAATGTCATCTTTCTTTAGCACTCTCTTTTGCTCTCTACGTTGCTCTCTGCGCTCCTCTTTCTCTCTTTCCCTGGATTCTTTGGATAGCAGATAATTTTCCAAGAAGTCCGGAATATCTGAACGCTTTCTCTTCCCCGCACTGGACCTGATCACTGCTGGGCTGGGGATGGACGCTCCTGAAGAAGTGCTCGCTCGTTCGCTTTCACTTGCATCGTTTTGGTCGTCCACTTCATCAGTGTTTTCAGAAATGTTGCTGTGAACGTTGTAAAGATAAATACAGTTGACATCAGAAACAATCATTCAAACTGATGCTCCTGAGGTCAATGTTTGATTACAAAAAAAAACAACAACCCAAAAACAGTTTAGTCACGGTCATCTCAATGTACAATACATCTGGGGTGGCTGTGGATCAGGTGGTAAAGCGGGTATTACACTAATCGTAGGGTTGGTGGTTCGACACTGAACCCCAAGTTGCTCCCGATGGCAAGCTAGCACCTTGCATGGCAGCTCTGCTACCATTGGTGTGTGTGTGTGAGTGAATGAGACACAGTGTAAAGCGCTTTGGATAAAAGCGCTATATAAAAGTATGCCATTTACCATTTATTTACTTATCTGGCAATGCAAGTTGAGCTGAGGTTACCTATCCACAGTAATATATTGAACTAGAAGTGTGATCATTTACAGTGCACCAGGAACATGCCCTGATATCATGTTAACCACTGTTTAATGTTCAAGGCACTCCATATTGTATAGTTACAGCTATGTATTGTGATGTCCTAATGTTAATACCTTCGAAATTCAGTTGATGTTGCGAGGAACTCCATCACCCTCATGTACTTCCACTGCTTCTTGTTTTTAGCAGTCTGTCCACTCCTGCAGTCCTCCTCTCGCTTTTTCCTCGTGTATGTATCGCGTAAACTCTTCCACTTCAGTTTAACCTCCTCCACTACACAGCACACAAATCATAGACATGCTTAAACGTTTGGGGAAGGAAAAAAAAAAAAAGTTAAAAGCCCATGTGGGG
>JAFFST010048804.1:108340-127786 GCA_022414735.1 Noturus placidus
GATGGCAAGCTAGCACCTTGCATGCAGCTCTGCCACCATTGGTGTGTGAATGTGGTCTCATTTGTAAGTCGCTTGTAAATGTAAAATGATATTTCTGTAAAGCTGCTTTGAGACAATGTACCATTGTAAAAAGCGCTATACAAATTGATGATAAATTAAATAAATGCAATAAATATGTACAATAAATAATTGTAATCGTTTATAATAGTAATATCACAGGTCACAGTGACATTGTATTGAAGATTAAGAATATTCTTTAAGGGCCATGAATGAAGGCCTCTGGAAAGATACTGTTCTTGTGCCTGGTGTAATGGAAGTTCAAATAAAGTCTGTCCAAGATGTGTCTAGAGAATATTATGGTCTGGGATGTATTGCCTTCAGTGGTTAACTAGACTCACGTTCAGTGAGAACACATTAAAAAGACCAAATCAGCAGCTGATTTTTTTCATATGCATGTGAGGAATCCATGTCCTGCTCTGTGGTTATCTTCTGTAAACATCATTGCAGCCAAACTGTCATATTCCTACACGCCATGAACGCGCACTCGCTCGACTTAAGGTGACCCAGATGAGGATGGGTTCCCTTCTGAGTCTGGTTCCTCTCAAGGTTTCTTCCTCTTAAACACCTTCGGGAGTTGTCCCTTGCCATTGTCGCCACTCATTGGCTTGCTCAGTTGGGATAATTTCTCACTTTTACTGTGTTTATATTCCTGTAAAGCTGCTTTGAGACAATGTCTGTTGTAAAAAGCGCTCTACAAATAAAATTGGATTGAATTGAATTGAATGATGTCGTGGCTGCTCTTAGTTGAACCAGCATGAGTAGGTGTAGGTTTGAGCAGTATGAACCAATCAGAGAGACCTGGGCGTGGTCTTGAGCAGAACGAACCAATCGGAGTGGCCCACGACCGAATGGACACTATCGGTCTGGCTGACTTGGCGAGGAGTGCGCGTGGTAACACACTAGAGGAGTGGAGGGCGAGAGTAGAGGCTGAGAGCTGGGACCCGAGTTTACAAAAAACATTATATCATGGTAACTATAACACCAGTCGCGTACAAACTAGTCAATTATGTGCCCTTTGTGCTTGTGCTGCTGGATCTTCGATACGAAGGTAAGAAGGTACTTCATATACTGGATAGATAGTGTGGAAACAGCTGGCACACATCTGTCCAGATTCTGCAGAAATATTTGTCATTAGACCTCACTAGTCTTAAGGAGTGAATCTTCCAAGTTTCTTCTAGTGCACTAAGTAGTACTCTACATACAGAGCCAAGCTTTTGTATAGACTATAGAGTTGTGACTTGATAAAGAGAGCTCTGATGATTATGATAAAGTCCAAGATAATGATGTGTGCTTTGTAGTTTAAAAAAAAAAAAAAAAAAAGTGACGGAGGGAAATTAGTGTCTATGTCTTTTTATCAATAATAATAATAATAAAGTGTCCGTAGTGTATGAATGTGAGTGTGTATGTGATTGTGCCCTGTGATGGACTGGCACCCTGTCCAGGGTGTACCCCGCCTTGTGCCCGATGCTTCCTGGGATAGGCTCCAGGTTCCCCGTGACCCTGAAGAGGATTAAGCGGTTGAAGATGGATGGATGGATGGATAATAATAATAAAAGAATAGTAATAATATTAATAATTGCAAGCATGGTGAAATGTAATGGTAATATTCTAGCCAATCATTTGTCAGTGTATTTTTACTTTACTATATCCTTGAATGTGTTGACTTTTGATTACAGGAGTGCTATGCAGCAGTGAGAACAACGTAGAGAAGCACCTGGAGATGGGGAAGAAGCTCCTGGCTGCCGGACAGCTGGCCGATGCACTTTCCCATTTCCACGCAGCTGTTGGTGAGTCAGTGAGCTTTTTTCAGAAAGCAATCATTTATTTATTTCTGAAAAATAATATTCTGTCTGAATTTTAACCGACCACTTTCTGACATCCGTGTGTAGATGGTGACCCGAAAAACTACTTGGCCTACTACAGAAGAGCCACCGTCTACCTGGCCACGGGCAAGTCTAAATCCGCTTTACCGGATCTAAGCAAAGTCATCGAGCTTAAACCTGATTTCACATCGGTGAGTTTTACTCCATGATAAGACATGAAAAGAAGATTGACATGCATGCTGTTGAAAAGAGTTGGTGGTAACAGGTGATTTGTCACAGGCAAGACTTCAGAGAGGGAGCCTACTACTGAAACAGGGAAAGCTTGATGAAGCTGAAATTGATTTCAAAAAAGTGGTAAGTAATACTTTGATAACTCTTTGACTTGTCTCGAATTTTATTTTAAGTAATTCAAGGAAAAATCCACCATGAACAACTTGCATATTGATCTTTATAATTAACAGGTGGCATCCAGGATTAATTTTTTAGTGAAAGTCCGAGTTTATGGTTGTTTTTTTTTTTTTTAGTTTAGACTTCTTTCATTGACCTGTTGGTCATTTTTCACTTATGTTTCCTGTATTACCCACAATCAAGTTCGACAACATGCTAATATTGGTGCCAGTAAAATTTAGCTCTTGATTGACCTAAAGTGAGCGACGCAGTGTTGCTTACCTCCTCATCTGTACACTGTTCACATTAATTACATCATTAACAAACTTCAGTTTTCTTGTTAATAGCACCGTCAAAGCCATTGCATGCATCATCTCACAGATCACAATAAAACATGGTGAAAACTGATTATACTGCAGCTGTCTGTTGTTTGTGTGATAGTGAAAATGATGCCACATTGCATTTCCATTTTCCTTTTGCTTTGAAATTGCTCTTAAACTTAAGTTACCTGACTAGGCATGCTTTCAAAGAATTGTGCATTCATTTGTGTGCTTATTCATACAGTGTACATACCCTTCATTAGGTCTGTTTGGTTTATTTATAATTTTTTTGTCAGACGTTTTGTGGAAAGTGGAAAGAATGATATGAGAATCTAAACAAGATATTACAAGATTCTTTTTGAAAGAAGTGATGATCTATAATTGTTCAAACCGAGAGGATACAAACGTGATGCTTTCTGTGTATGGTTATTTATTTATTTATTTATTTATTTATTTATTTCACCGTGTTCTGTAGCTGAAATCAAACCCCAGCAGCAGAGAGGAGCAGGATGCACAGAGCCAGCTGAAGAAATCGGATGAAATCCAAAGACTGGTTACAGAGGCTCAGAGCAATTTCAAGCGCAAAGACTACAGCTCAGCAGCTGCACTCCTGGACACAGTCATTGAAGTGAGTACTGTCATTGCTCTGTTAATATCATAATGTTACCTAAGATTTATTCCAAACGCAACACCCAAACACCCCAGAGTAGGGCTGCACAATTAATCGAACATCGATCGCGATTATGATTTTGATTGCCCACGATTAAATGAACATGATCGACTGCGATTTTGAAGTTTAAAGTTTGTCCTCCGCTAATAGAAAACTCGCCCTGGAGATCAAATCAAGCGCTTCAAACACTTACAGCCAATCACATAGGGCGGCGCAGGGCTGACATCATTTTGTACTGCCAAAAGCCGGAAATGGAATGGAGGTTGTCGAGGACATTAAATGTCATCACGCCGAACAGGAAATAACTTTTCAGAAAAATAAATATTTATGCGAGTGATCTGTTCGGAGTTGTGTAATACAATCAGAATAAAAACTACAGGAAGTCCAAGATGCATCTACACCGTGCAACAGTTACTTTCACACTGCTTTTCATCACCTCAGTCAACCAAACAAGTGTTTAAATACTACAGAGAAGGCATTATGATGAAGTGTAACACTGAACATCTGCTTCAATTTCCCAATCTCACACACCACCATCTTTTATTGATCCCGCAAAATAACCTGAACTTGCACCTGCTTGTGTACACACAGCGGCTTCGCGCGGAGTAAATTAATAATAATGCTAACACTACAAGGTGGGTTTAATTCAAACTTCTTTATTAAATAATTCCTCGCCAATCATAATCAACAGTAGCAGAACTGTCCGGTCTGTAAACATACAGTACACAGCCACTCTCCTTCACTAACTCTAATTCACTCCATTTAAACTCACGGTTGCCAGATATCACTAGAAAAGTAAACTCCAGTTTCCATGTTTTGATTTAATCTCCCCAAAAATACATTATCAGCAGACATGGCAACACTGTACTGGGGGAACCGATCTAAAACTGATAAACAAACAAAAATAAAACTACTAAAATGTAAAGACAGAAAATGTGCTTAGTTATAAATAAATCATTTAATATAAAAAATATATATTATAATAACTTCATAAAATATAAATAAAATGAAATAATGTTTAATTACTTTGGGTTGCATTTAATATCAATTTCCAAATATGGATCATTTTTGTGTTAGTCTACTTTATTATATTTTATTCTTGTTTATTTATCATTTACCAAACAGTATTTCTCATTGCTATTATTTTAACTGAATTAACAGTGACCATGAGCAGAGAGCTTACATTTAACTGTTTATGACAGACCTCCTGATTAAAACTTAAACAAAAAAAGATTGGTATCTGGATCGGTTTCATTCGTAAAAATCCTGATCGGAGCATCAGTAATGAACACCATTAAACTAAAGCACTTTGCATGTGACTGATAAATGAACTCCGCCAATCACATCCTATATGAGATTATTCAGATATAACCACAATATACGCAGAGCGGTTCAAGAACTGACTCCACCCCAGAACCATGACTGTGGAAAATGTCCAATAGTGTAGCTTTAAATATATTTAAGAGGAACAGACTTCAAACACTGAACATTGAGGTTTATTGTATTTGTTTACAAGGTGGAACTTGTTAACGGTTGTTTTTTGCATACAGTCTGT
Source organism: Noturus placidus (assembly GCA_022414735.1). Taxonomy (NCBI): domain Eukaryota; kingdom Metazoa; phylum Chordata; class Actinopteri; order Siluriformes; family Ictaluridae; genus Noturus; species Noturus placidus. Next base: position 113,156 of record JAFFST010048804.1, read on the forward strand.
AAAATGAACTGAATTTTAAATTTAGTTTATCAGAATGTAAATTAATTTGTCATGGCTCACATTATGTTCCTAAATTTTGTCATAATTGACCAGCTCAAGTTTTCTCATGCCTACTTGTGTGTAATATTGTGGCATGAGAAAACTTAATAAATGTGAAAGTGCAATAAAAACATGTTGTCACTAAAATCAATTAATAATCGTGATAAATAATCGAGATCTCAATATTGATCAAAATAATCGGGATTATCATTTTGGCCATAATCGTGCAGTCTTATTAGAGATGAAATTAGATACGAAACATTTTTAAAAGATGTGAAGACCAAATAGGGATTGTCATGTTGGACCTTAATGTGTGTAAAAATGTATAAAAATGTCTCAAGTGGCATTTAAAAAATCAATATATTTTCACCCTTTTCTGCCATGAAAAGAAGTGTTATATAATTGTTTCTAAAATATAGTTGCAACTTGCACGCAACTGTTGATATATTGTGGGGTTTTCTTCACTTTATTTTGAGCAATACTATTGTTTGTCGTTGCTATACCGTTAAAGTTCCCATATACTTCTCATGTAGATTCCTTTGACTTTGGGACTTGACTTAAAGACTCGAGACACGACTCTCTTGACTCTATGGTAAAGTCTTGACTTGAACTTGCATTTTATTACTTGTGACCATCTCTGATCCCTACTGTGCCTGTGTTTTCCTTAGACATGTGTATGGGACGTTTACTCCAGAGAGCTCCGAGCTGAGTGCTTCATTCAGCTGGGCGAGATGGGCAAAGCTATCAGTGACCTTAAAGCAGCATCCAAACTGAAGAACGACAACACGCAGGCTTTCTACCAGCTCAGTACCATCTATTATAACCTGGGAGATCATGAAATGTCCCTCAAGTAAGTTTCCATGAGGTTCACTATCTTTTGCACCAGTACCCTTCATTAGGTGGAATTTAGGCAGATGGTGGTGTGGTGATGTTATCAAGCTTGTAACACACAAAGCTTGTACTTCTTAAGCCTTAACCTTGAATAAATTTTTGGAGGTCAAGGCAATCATAACTTGTAATTCACGTTCTTGTGAAAGATTCATGCGGTAAATGCTGACATAACACCTTTCTGTCTACAGTGAAGTGCGCGAGTGCTTGAAGCTGGATCCTGACCACAAGCAGTGCTTCAGCCACTATAAGCAGGTGAAGAAGCTCAACAAGCAGATCCTGTCAGGTGAGGAGCTGATCCAGCAACAGAGGTGTGTACTACATGCAAATTATAAGCACAAAACCAATCATGAAGGGAAAGAGAGTCATAATAATGTGACATATACATCTAAATTCATATCATATCACATAACCCATGGCCGCTGAAAACTACTCAAACTTCCTACGTCAACCACGCACTGTGTTGAACAATGTCAAGCTTTTCTACCCTTTTTCAAAGACCAAGTTAGTAATATCTAGAATCATCCCTTTCTCCAGAAACACCTCTGGTGGTTCATGACAATTTGTTCATGATCTACTCTGCTATAATTCTCAGAATTCATTACTAATGATTGCTTGTAATTCTATCTGTATGCTTGTGCCTCCATTCATTCTTCTCCTATTGCTCATTTAATGTCATATAAGTATGAGTCAGTAAGTATGAAGACAGCCTCAACCCTTAAAACAGCCATTGTAGTACTTATTCTGAAGAAAACTGGCCATATCACGGTATTGAACCTGCTCTGTTGAGAGTGACCAGTGACGACCTGCTGTCTGTTGATGCTGATTAGTAAATCTCGTTCTCATTCTTCTTCCCCTTGACTGTGCACAGTAGCTTCTACTCGAAAACATACCAATGACGTTTACTTATATGTACAATACGTGCAAATTCAACCACAGCTTCCAAATGTACAGCTATATTCTACATACCCATCATTACAGCTATACTGTACAGGTTTTGACAGCATGAATTTCTGACATAAAGCCTGGATTTCTCAGCAAACGTTCTTAGATTTGACGTATTGCTACTATGCCTAAATCCCAAATATACAGATTGTCTGATTTCGTTGACCTTGATAGTGTGACTTGACTCTCACATTGCATCACTCACCCAAGCTGCCTTTTATTTTCCCTTCATAACATCTTCGTACTATTCTTCCCCCTTTTCAAAATATGAACAATGCTAAGAATTCAAGCCTTCGTCACCCTGTCTATCTTCGTATCGATTAGTTTGATGCCGTTTGTCGTGCTGTCAGCTAAAACTGTGAAAATACCCTTCAATACCATCTCAAACTACGCAACACATGCAATCTTCTCATATCCCGCTGTGCCCTATTTGTTATATCTCTTTCTATATTCCATACAACCGATCTTTCTAAGCTTCTACATCCTTATATCTCATCTCACACCCTCCAGCGGCACTTGTATTTATATAATTGTTCCACAATAATTTATATATTGATAGTAATTAGCACCGTTAACAATTATGAACTCTAAATGCAAGCACCTGATTAGATGTTAACATTGTGTTGTTGAATCTTTAAGAATTGAATTTTTTTTCATTTATATTGTTAATTTTACACATTTTTATTTTAACTGCTTTTGAGTATTAAATAATGTTTGTGTGGTCAGCTTTTTAGGGTAGACTGACTGTATAACACTTCCTTCTTGTGGATTTTTGCAGTTTGACTATATGGTGATTTTGTTTTCCTTTTTTCTCGGACACAGGTACGGGGAAGCAGTAAGTAAGTATGAGTCGGTTATGAAGACTGAGCCGAACGTGCCGCAGTACACTATTCATGCAAAGGAGCGCATATGCCACTGTCTTTCAAAGGTGAGATCATCTCTTCCCTCACCGACCCCCAGGTGACTCTGTTCACTGATTTTTATTCTACTCTACTCCAGACAATTTTACTAACCTACTAAATCTGCAGTACATTAATATGAAAAAGTATGAATTGGTCTGGCCACAGGATCAGCAAGGTGCTAAAGCAGTCCCAGTGTGCAGCGAAGTCCTGGGAGCAGACCCACAAAATGTGAATGCTCTAAAAGACCGGGCAGAGGCCTACCTCCAAGATGAACAATATGAAAATGGTAAATCTATGTTATCATTTTCTCACAGAGAGTTAATCGTTCAACCCAGCTACTATAATGAGTGAGGTATATTTACCTCCTCAAAACTGTGAACTGAATAGTGCAGGGGTGTCCAATCCCGAAAGGGCCAGTGTGGGTGCAGGTTTTCATTCCAACTAAACAGAAGCAGCGCGCGAGTCTATTGAAAGCCAAGCACAACTCATTAAACAGGTAAAATCATATGTGGTCTTGCTTGATTGAAATGAAAACCTGCATCCACACTGGCTTTTTGCTTGGAGACTGGACATCCCTGGTATAGTCAGTTTAACAACTTCTAGATGTGCTCGATCTAAGATGTTGAGTGATCTTAAACAAATACTTGTGTATATACAGCATAACTCATTTAAAGGTAAGATGTGCTATTTTGTTGATGCTGTGAACTCAGCGAGTGTCAACATAGCCGTTGTGTTTTGGGTGTAGAGTGTCCCAAGTTCCCAAGTAGGATTTCTGAGTTCGTTCCTTTTACTAGTCGGAGGTCGGAAATGACTAGTGACCTTTAGTCGTACATAGAATTAGTTTGTTTTGCTTAAAAGTGTCACATTTCACAAGTCCTATCGATTGTAGTCATTTTGCTGGTAATCAAGCTCAAAACTGATATTACTAACACTTACAAATAGAGCCTCAGAACATCTGCAACTGTAGCTGTTTGTTTTATGACCAATATTGCATTTGTGTATATGCACTTGATGGTCCATTTTAGTGTGCCATTTGCTGTCTGTAGATTTCCCCTGAGCTCCCTCCCCATAGAGCGTCTAGTTTCTAATCATCCCTGATCAAGCACAGCTTCATACGAGCCTTGATTAGCTGAATCAACTGCCTTAGATTGCCATGTCTAAATTAGAGCTGGGACTGATCCCCTGAATCAGAGTTCATAATACCTGCTTTATAGAATGATTTCCTAATGATATCACATCTACGCAGCCATTAAGGACTTTGAAAGTGCTAAGGAGTACAGCGAGAATGACCGTCAGATAAAAGAGGGACTGGAAAGAGCACAGCGCCTCCTCAAGCAGTCCCAGAAGAAAGACTACTACAAGATCCTGGGGGTCAAAAGGTGAAATCTGTCATCAGCTACCCTTTGGATTCTTAGGTTGATATTGAAGTGTGTCGTGTTTTAATGTGTTCTAAACGGCTGGGCTTGTGTGTCTCCTAGGACAGCCCAGAAGAAGGAGATCATTAAAGCCTACAGGAAGTTGGCACAGCAGTGGCACCCAGACAACTTCCAGGATCCTGAAGAGAAGAAAAAGGCTGAGAAGAAGTTCATAGACATCGCACAGGCCAAGGAAGTGCTCACTGATCCAGGTAAACCCTCAATCAGCCGGCCTGTTTGTAGATATCGTGTTTCCATGGGCTTTAGTTTCGATAAAGGTTTTTGTGTCCCATGCTTGAATAGATTTACATAGATGACGAATACAGTAAATAAGTATGTAAGTACAGCTGCAGATAAAGAAGGATGAATCAGACTGGATTTCAGATCCAATTAACAAATTATGGTTGCGACTTGGTGATTAGTTGGGATGTTCAACACAGTGTGAGATGTTTTTGATCTTTTGCTAATACAGATCTGCAAAATAACTAACAGCCAAAGAGAAATAAGCATGTATTTTGGTGGAAAGGATGGCTCGGGTCCATGCCTACAGCATAAACGATGAATTGTATTGTTTGAACTGATATTTAACTGTAATCCGCAGAAATGTTCTAGCATACTATAAGCTTACTTTATACAGTTATTACAAAATTAACACAAGTGTATGTCAGGTCTGTATGTATTGTTAGTATTTTTAGAATTTTGAACTCTTAATTACAAGCACCTGCATAAGAATATTAACATTTTGTGCTGAATCTTTAAAAAATTGATAACATTTGACCATGTGATACTGCATGCAAGATGGCATACTGGTGATCACATTTGCCTCACACCTCCAGGGTTCGGTGTTCGATTCTCGCCTCTGCCCTGTGTGCACAGAGTTTGCATGCTCTCCTCGTGCTTTTGGGGGTTTGCTGGGTACTCCGGTTTCCTCCCCCAGTCCAGAGAAATGTTTTGTAACCTGATTGGCATCTCTAAATTGTCTGTAGTGTGTGTGCGATTGCACACTGCGATGGGTTAGCATCCCCGCCCTGTTCCCAGAGTCCCCTGGGACAGACTCTAGGCTCCCCATGACCCTGTGTAGCATAAGCGGTACAGAGAATGGACAGATGGCAGATTCTGCACTTAATAAAATTTATTTACTGTCGATTAACACATTTGTTTGTAAATCTGTAAAAATGAATTTTCCTTTCATTTTAGTAATTAAAAACAAAATAACAAACTCAACTTATGTGCCCTCGAGATACATAAATTTATATACACGCACACACACACTATATATATATATATATATATATATATATATATATAAGAAATGTATAAAGTATAGCCTACAATACTGAAAAGAAAATTTAATTGTGGGTCACTGCAAATCCTATACTTTTATTATTATTATTATTATTATTATTATACTGACATTGCAGAATTTGTAGATCAGTAGCAATCATTTTGCATACAATTTTCAATATCCAGAGGGCCAGACAGAAATTTTTTGGCAGCATGTAGACTAAATGTCAAGTTGCATGGATCAACAGTATGTTAGATTTGGGGTAATTGTGTTTTCCCCCATATGGACCCATTAAAAAATAAATAAATAGAAAAATCAAGTCCCACCTGGTTCTGTGTGATGGTTATAAATAATTAACCTCTCACAGAATTGAATGCATCTGTCACATACCGCATTCTTTGTGAATTGGCTGATTTTATTCCTGTTTGGCTTAAGCACTGCTTTAATTGCAATAGCAGAAAAGCGGTTTTCAGGTGTCTCCTGTATCACTGTAAAAGGGGAAATACTGTAGATGTTTGCACCTCTGGTAATATAAAACACGAGTCTCGAGAGATGATGGTATATCTGACACCTTTTCTGTCTGTTCTTGTGCAGAAATGAGGAGTTCGTTTGATCAGGGTGAAGACCCCCTGGACCCTGAGAGCAAGCAAGGAGGAGGCCATCACCACTTCCATGGGGCCTGGGACAGTTTCCAGGGTTTTAACCCTTTTGGCTCTGGACCATTCAACTTTAAATTCAACTTTAACTGAGATCATCCAGGAGGATTGGAGCTCAGATCAGCCTAATCCGAATATATACCATCAGGCGAGAAGTGCAACCTGCTGAACTGCCATAAATGTGGCTACAGAAGCCACTGTGGCATTAAGACGCAGCCCATGCTGTTGAATATTCTCAGACTTGCTAAACTGACCTAAGTGGTATTCCATAAAGCAATTTTTTTTCTTCTTCAGGGAACATCAGAGTTGGGGGTTCATTCCCAAGGAACCAACTATCCTAAAACTATTGTGTGTGTATGTGTGTATATATAGGAGACTGCACTATTTTTCTATTAATTAAATAATGCTGCATTGTAAATACAAAAATAAAGATGTCATTACGTATTTAATTAACAAGAAACTGTCATTCTCTGATTTCACTTTTGTAGTTCAAATCACTATCGGATGATTCCTTTAGTTGAACTTTTCATTTTGTGTAGCACTTACAGTGTCACAAAGCAGCTTGACAGAAATCCGATCAGCTGTAGATTTAGATCCCTATCGAGCAAGCTGGAGGTGGAAGAGGTCAGGAAAAACTACCTGAGACAGCATGAAGAAGAAACCTAAGAGAGGAAGCAAACTCAAAAAGGTCCTCTTGACATTGGACAGTGGGATTCCAAATCATTACCAGTATGCAGATGTAGTAGAGGAAAAGGCAGACAAATGTGTTCGTGTCTACGTCCTAGGATGAGTACAGCAGCAGTCCTTAATGCAGTTCAAATCTGCATTATCCAGTGCTTTCTGGTTTGTAGCTTATTGTGAAATCAGACAACTGATTATACCTGGCTCTTGAAGCTAGCCCTTTGTGCACAAAATTGTAAATAATAAAGAGTAGGTAGTTCTTGAACAAGTAGAATCACTATCAGCGGAGCAGATTAAAATCTGTACACGTTTATGCAGTAACATAACCCCAGACATAGCAGACGACAACGGATGAATGATAAACATTTTATTCCTGAGAACATCCTTCCACTTCCAAGCTTAACAAAATAAAAAACCCTCAGCTCAACATGAATGTAACGTCAGAGCGATCAGGGAGTGTCACAAACACAGCATGGCTTTTTCACTTTAAAGAGCTTTAAATCAAATGGAAACAGGAATAATTCATATTGTGGATAAATAAATTGTACATCTTGTGCATGTGTTGGGGTTACTTTTACAAACGACCCCCCATTCCCAGACAACCCAAAAATGTTCAATCATACTGTAATTATTTTCGATTTCCTCTTCACGGTAATAGAGGAATAACAAGTTACACATGATGCAAAAATCATGTGCAACTTGATTAATATTAATATCCCACTTAAACCTCACCTAGTGTGTAAACATTTAACAGTAATGCAACAGACAAACTCATGGTGAGCTTATAGTGTTGAATGAATCAAGAATTTATCGGAAGAAATTACTGAGGAATGTGCAGATGCATTTTCTATACATACTCATCAGTGCAATTTTCCGAAACTGACCATAAGATGGCAACAAAACACAATCCGTAACCTTTATTTCCCAAGAGACTTGGCATTATTTTATGTGCAGCAGAACAGACATAACACAAAGCAAAAAGATTAAATAGATACTGTTTGATCATTTTTTAATATTACTGGTGCACTACAGACAAGGTGTTCTGGCTTCTTTACCTTCAGCTCCATTACAAAAGGATTCTGATAGAAAGTGTGACCTATTGTACCTTTAAAATATAGACTTCACCAACAAGATTCATAAATAGAAAACTGAAATGTTTTTAAAATTTCTCTTTTCTTCCTCTTCTGCAGAGTTCGGGGCCAGTGTAATACATCCTGGTTCAGTTTGTCGATCTCTCTGTGCACTTGAGCTTTACAAGAGGGTTTTAGTTGCAAACGTCCCTCTCTCCTTTCAAAAGGTGCTAAAGTTCATCACGACGGCTGCCTGTAGAAACTGACAAATCACACTTCTGAAAATAGCTGCATTGTTACCATGATGCATGGAGACACATTTTGAAAAGTAACATGCAGCTAAATACATATCAAACTTACAGCATTTTGGTCATGAAAGGAAGAGACGTTAGATCTGGCTCACCTGTACGCTGTGTCTGTGAGGCAGATGACTTTCTGCTCTCTTTCTGACCTTTGACCTGCTTCAGGAGCTGCTTGATCTCGCTGTCGTATCTGGACCACTCGGGCACAATCCGTATGGCAGCACTCAGTTTCGGCTCTTTGGTCTTTGGATTATTACACTGCAGAGACATGCCAGATAGAGCAGTTTCATCACGCACTGCACAAAAACCCAATAATGCCAGCTACAGAGAGGGCATATAGAGCCTTCTTTAATATCCTGGCTGGAGAAAAAACTATTTTACCTTGTGTTTTGGCCATGTGCTGAAATTGTGCTTATAACATTTGGAGCAACGGGTCATACGAAGTTAAACTAGTGATTTAGAGCCAAGCAAACAAAGCTTGTTCAAGTATAAAACACCACTAGACCATCCATCCATCCATCCATCTTCAACCGCTTACTCCTTTTCAGGGTCACGGGGGAACCTGGAGCCTATCCCAGGGACCAGTGGTTCCTGGGATATCAAAATGTTCATACATGTTCTAAATATGTGCATAAAAAACTCCTGTACACATATAAAAATTGCTATTTATCGCACGCGAGTACGCACAGCTGTATGCATTGGCCATTGATAAATCCCATGCATTCTAAATTCGTGTGCTTAGGCACGGCCACACTTATTTACATAAAGAAACACCCCCAAGTTACCATATATGGTATTACAACTTACCTTTAAAAAGCCAAGCAATCGGCTGCTCATGCCACTGTTCGTTATGAAAGGCATGCAGCATTAAAAAAGGTCTAAGAAGATAGTGAAGTAGAGATACAGTTGCACAAAGTAGAGCAAAACAAATTGATACTTTTCGGAGCGGTTTGTGTAATAAATAAACATGACTTTTAAGGAGTCTATGACTGTATGTGCATATACATTGCCGTGAAAATTCTAAGTTTTTGTCGTCTTTATTTGAAATGCAATGTATTGTGGCCTGAGCCTTCATAAGAATGATGCATGTAAGGTGTGTCATTATTCAACTTGTAGCTGGTTAGAAAATGCCAATTGATGGAACGTGCCTGTGGCTAAAACCTCTAGATAAACCTCTTGATCGTGAAAAACAAAAATCCTCTTTGGTCGGGAACAGTGTAATACGCTCATCATGGTACACTTAGCATACAGTTTACCTTGTTTTGAGCACCCAAATCATAATTACTACAGTATTACCACAATTATGCTGTTTTGATACATACAGTCCCATCCAAAACTATTGGAAAGGCAAGGCCAATTCATTTTTGTGCTATACAACAAAGTTTTTGAGTTTGAGATCATTTTAAGATTTATATATATTTTTTTAAGCGAGCAAAAGAATAGGAACAGATAAGTCTTGAAGCAAATTAGAGTAAATAACAATTTGTGGCTATACTGTATATCTCTTGCTTGCAATAACTGCATCAAGCCTGCAAATTCATTGCCATCGCCATATTATTGGTTTCTTCTTTTCTGATGCTTTCCCAGGCTTTTACCACAGCTTCGTTTGGATGTTGTTTGTTTCGGGGGTTTCTTCCTTCAGTCTCCTCTTCAAGAGGTGAAATGATGCTGCATTTGGTTAAGGTCTGAAGACTGACTTGGCCAGACTAAAACCTTCCACTTTTCCACCCTGATAAAGTCTTTTGTTGAGTTGGCAGTGTTTTTTGGATCATTGTCTTTCTGTATGATAAATTCCCTCCCAAATAATTTGGATGCATTGCTCTATAAATTGGTAGACAAAATGTTCCTGTAAACTTCTGAATTCATTCTGCTTCGAACATCATGATTTAAATCAGCAATAAATGATAAAGGTAATATAAATCAATAAAGATTAGTGAGCCTGTTCCACAAGCAGCCATGCAATCCCAAGCCATGATGCTACCTCCACCATGTTTCACTTGTATGTTTTTGATCATGAGCAGATCCTTTATTTATATACAATTTGGCCTTTCCATCACTTTGGTAAAGGTTAATCTTGGTTCCAGAAGGTTTGTGGCTCATTTCTGTAATTTTTTTTTCTGGCTTACTTCTGATTAGTGGTTTGTATCTTTGTATGGCCTTTGAATGGTGCATTCAAAGAAGACATGGCACACCTGCCCTGTGGAAGTTATTGGTGATGTAACTGACTGTTGTTTTGGGGTTTTTCTTCACAGCTCTCAATGTTTCTGTCATCAGCTGCTGCTGCTGCTGTTGTTGTTGTTATTATTAGCTGAATTGTTTGGTGTCTGTTGCTTGATACGCCAGTGGTTTCTTACTTGTTCAGGACATTCCAAATTGTTTTATTGTCTTTGTTCACTTCTGTTCCTTGGATCATAATGTTCTGTCCTTACCCATGTTTTTCTTCTTGCACATGCACATCAAAAAAGTCATAAAAAAATCTGCTGTGCCCAACTTTTGTTAAGACTATAGAGTGCTCAGGTTGTCTTTTTATTATAACCTGGCTCTTGGTCATTCCGCAGTCATCTTACTTCTGATAAAAAAAATAACATCAGTAGATGGTCATCCAGAAAGATTTACACCATCATCTATTACACTTTTTTTTTAAACCACTAGGGTTTCCTAATGTGCAGAAGATGATGCACAAGCAAAACTTGTATTGTTAAATCACATTCCATCCAATGAAATGTGCATATGCACGGTTTGATAACAAAACTGTGCATGCACAGTTGCTAAATGACACCTAGGAAATTTAAGATTTTATTTATTGTTTTACTATTCGTTTAAATTTTTTTATAAAAAAAAATGATGGTCAGTGTCATTTGAATTTCAGTCAGAATAAAATAAAATTAACTGATCTAACCCTCAGGAAATAAGTGTTAATCTCTAGACTCCAGCTCTCTAATAAAAGCATGCATCATGGGAGGTGGGAGTGTAAATGAGACTGCTATTCTCATCGGTGTGTGTGTGTGTGTGTGTGTGTGCAGCTCAGATTGCGGGAGTGAGGATATCTGGCCCTTAATTAATTCAGCTCCTTCTCGCCTGATCAGTTCGAAGACATTAAAGAGGCTCTGCATAAGTGCATGAATTATCCTGATGTGTCCTGAGGAGCTACAAGAGCTGAACAGAGTTGAACAGGCAAAGTCTGCAGCCGTAGAAAACATCAGTAAAACCCGGTTTCTCTTAGGAGCAACACAGACTTTCAGTTTCCTGAAAAAGGCTTTGGATTATACACAAGTCCTTAAGTCAATGCTAAGAAAATGTATGTTTAAAAAAAAATAATAATAAAAAAAAAGATAACAGTAAAGACATTTTACTCATACCTGACCAATATTAACTACCGTATTTTCCACACTATAAGGCGCGCCTAAAAGCCTTACATTTTCTCAAAAATCGACCGAGCGCCTAATAATCCGGTGCGCCTTATGTGTTGACTGAGTTCCAAAATCTGTAAAAAATGTTGTGCGACGTGGGGTGGCCTAACAACCGTATGCGCCTTATAACACAGTGCGCCTTATGTATTGGTCAAGTACAGAAATAGACCCTGTAATTGAGACTGCGCCTTATAATCCGGTGCACCTTATAGTGCGGAAAATACGGTAGTACATCTGTATGCAAAATATGCAGACAAAAGCTATCTGGATGCTGAACAGCAATCTGAAATGTAATAAAAATTCTGAAGAAAACTAAATCTGAATTTTAAACAATTCTATTTTTCACTGCCATTTTTTTTCCTTCATATTAAAAAAATTGCTCGGCCACTATCTATAATCGGCCTGGGGGGCTGTGTGCTAAATTAAAATAGACCTTTCTAATTATCTGTCACAGCCATTATCAACAAAAAAAGTGAGAAAAAAGCTGCTAAGAGTCTGGTTTTAAAATGAGCTCTAGTGCAATAGGTACTGCCAGTTGTAATTAAAGTATAATAAAAGCTCTCAATCTAGGAATAGAAACAAAATCATTTCCATGTATGTAAGAAGACAAATATATCCTTTCGTATAAAGTTTTACTGTAGTGAAACTTTGCAGTGACAGAACCTGGAATAGATCATTTATGCTCATAAACAGTGCAGTGTTGTAGCAGCATGGAGGAGAAGAGATTTACATCAGCAACATGGGAGAGTGATCAGTAACTATATAAACTTCCGCATGATTACTTTTGGCATGAAATTGTTACAGCTCCTGTTTGCGGTCGCTAGTGTTCAAGGGAAGAAAATCATATTCAAAAAGTCACAGTGAACGCATAACATGTAGATGTATCACTACACATTAAAAAGGCTGTTACAGGTGTACATACCAGGTCAATTGTCTTAGCGCTGGCCTTGGAGACATCATCACACCAAGTTTCACACCACAGCCAGTCTTGAGGTAATGACTTAATGGCCACTTGATGGATCATGTTGTTAGGCAGGTCCTTTCATGAGAATTATGGGAAGAGAAATAACACAAACCATTTCATGTACTGAAACGTGAAACGGTCAAGAATGCATTTAGATCTTAAAGTATAATATTAAGACCTGGTCCAGATTGGAAAGGCTATTTGGATCTTGGCTTAAAGCTTGGTACTGCCCTCGAAGACGATCTCCTGCTGCAATCTTCCTGAACTTCTTTAGGTCCACCACATATAGTGCACTAGGAGTGTGACAGTTTTCACAAAAGCATGTTAACCAAAATTAACAGATTAATATGACATGATCATTTCAAAAGGTACCACCATTATAATAATGATGATGGTACAGTGATTTAAAATCGGTTTTCTCGACCTGATGTGGTATTTCCTATGACCCAGATGGGATGCCCAGTAACCAGTCTTCCAGAAACGGTAGCCGTCCATTTCACGGCGACTGTCACAGAAGGGTGTATATCCATAGGGGGCTCCCTCCAGGTCCAAGTCCCTCAGCTCTTTCAGATCTGCCCTGACGATCTGAATAATACAATGATTTCGTTCAGTTTTAATGACTCTAAGCATGAAAATAATCGGACAAAAGAGCATATGATGCAGAAAGCACATGCTGATCTAGGTTAATTTAATCTTGAGTGAATTTAGACTTACCTGATCAGCATCCACAAAGATGATCTTATCCACTGCTAGAGGGAAGAGAACATCCAGGAAAAGGATCTTGTAACCCCAAATGATACGCTGCTTCTCTGTCTGCTGATGCAACCAACGCGGCCACTTATACTGCACCAGTTCATACTGGAAACCATAGGCTTCAGCCATGTGGGGAATGGACTCCTACACACACAAACACACACACACACACACACACACACACCCTATTACAGTGATGAGGGGTGAAAAATAGGTCCAAATATTGTCGCCTAGCAACACATTTCACATAATGTTAAATAATTCAAAATATGCAACTGTTGATTTAGTGTCAAAACCTTATGAAATGTGGGCCTATTTTCCTATGTGAACTGTGAACAATCAGTATTTGCCATTGTTCATGTATTACATGGCTCAAGTAGCATTTTTTCCAGTATATTTTTTAAATAAAGGTGATTGTAAATAAATATGATTCTTTATATAAGAAAAAACAGATCTTTTTAAAATATTGGCGCTACTATATATATATATATATAGCGCTATGCTTATCTTAACACAGGCTACAAAAGAAAATAAATAAAACTGAGCAGCAAACCAGAGCAAATGTTTCCAATTTATTATATTTTTATATAATTATAGAAATTATACATAATTTTATATATTTCATATTGTTATTAATCTCTCACACACTCACCATCCACTTTATTACGAAGACCTGTACATTTATGCAGTCATCTAATCAGCCAATCATGTGGCAGCAGTGCAATGCAAGATATCATGCAGATCAAGAGCTTAGGTAATGTTCACATCAAACACCAGAACAAAGAAAAAGTCTCATCTCTGTGATATTGACTGATGTTGGTACCAGATGGGCTGGTTTGATTATTTCAGAAACTGCTGACCTCCTGGGAATTTCTCTCTCACACACACACTCTCACACTCACACTCTCACTCACACACACACCAGTCTAGAGCACATGTGTCTAACTCGTGGCCCGCCAGGTCATTTTATCTGGCCCGCAATAAAATGTAACATGTTACTTTGACTCCAATGTAAACCCGTCCACGGCTGTAAGAGACGCTCAAAGCAGACGCTCCAGCTGTTCAGTCACTCCATTAATAACCTGAGCATGGTGGTATATGACGCTGTGAGCATCAATCAATCAAATCAATAAATAATAACAAATCAATCTGATTGGAAGAGGGTCCTCGGTTCTCCAATCAGATTAAAGCTCACAGCGTATTAAACGTCTAGGGGCGTGATAAATCGTCAGTGGTCGAGGATTATGGGTAATGTAGGCCTTTCCGCTATCCAAAACATACGAATAAAACTTTATTTCTCAGAATCAATGGAGAAAAAAAA